>VDFB02167239.1:0-26330 GCA_007258455.2 Sequoia sempervirens
TGGAGACGTCTCCTAAGGAAACTTGGAGACGTCTCCCCGTCTCCCCGTCTCCTTGGGAGACGCGGAAACGTTTCCCCGTCTCCGGCGGAGCACCGGCGGTGGTGGCGGGACGGCGGGAGACGCCAAGTACCCGTCCCCCCGTCCCCGAAACGTCCCCGTTTCGGAAACGTGCCATTTTTGGGGGGAAACGCGTCCCCGTGGAACACTGATATAATGCCTTGCTAACAATGTGAATCAAGAGATAAATAGAGCTGCAACAATATATATTGAGTTTCCTTCACTGAATAATAAAGCTTAGATCAAAACTCTATTATTAAAGCCAACCTGATGATCTGATTTGTGACAGTCCTGTTTTCCGCATGCACGAACAATAGCCCTGTAACTAACAAATTCACTCACAACTCACTCCAAACTCAACCAAATTCCACGAGACGAAAAGCAATACGATCCTAAGAAGATGGCAACTAAAATAGAACACTGAAAGCCAGTCAAAAGACTCTATATTATTTATGCACGAATTTCAAGACAAGGACAGATGGTACGGCCCAGCAAGAAGTTCGATTTGCCTTTAAAAATTCAGACCTTCATTAAAAAATCTGCAACTTACAGATAAGTGGCGCCCTTCACAGACAGATGGATCTAAACAATGCCCAGAATGATACTTTTTGTATTTTTGACTTATGAATGAAAAAGACAATCTGCTGTAATGAAAATGCAATTCTAAAATCTCTCTAATATGCAAAAATCTGATTTACAAACCCTCACAAAGACTAACATGCAGAATTCTCACACTAAAACATTCAATCTGCTTATCTCACCACTGTTAAGCTATCTTTCGAAGCTTTATTCACCCTGGCAGGAAGCTTACATTCCCTCCGAAACTTGTCCTGAGCCATTTGGTAGCATAACATTCACGTAGACAAAGATATTAAATGAGAACCAAGGCTTCCTTTTATAATTTCCGTTGACCTTCTCGACCCCTGTCCTTCCGCTTTTGAGTCAAACCCTAATCCTCTAATAGATGGCGTCCCTTTCTTCAAGCTTCAATTTTGACTTTTTAATTAAATTCATCACTTTAATAATGGCGTCCAACCTTAAGGCTTTAATTCAACCTTAATAATTATAAAATTAACTCAATGATGGCGCCACCCCTTAATGACCACCTTTTAAAACAACATTAAGTCAAGAGACTAGGCCAAGGGGTAATATAACATTAAAATACAATGTTATTTAAGTGAAATGAACTTATCTCTCCGAAACTGCATCCCGAGACCAGAATCTGAATGAACCAATTGAGTCAACTGAAGAGGAAAGTCAACTGTGCCGAGACCAAAAGGACCACTGCCAGAAATAGAATTTACTAAAAATAGTAAATTCTAGAAAGTGCTCAGAATGCCAAGAGAAACATATCACTGCAAAGCCCACAGAAAACCCAGAAGGAATCCGCAGTTCAATCACCAATTCTTGAGCAATCGCAACCTCCACACAAGAAACCCTAATCAAACCGTTCGAGTAGCCTACGGGTCTCCAGAATAGGCCAACGGTCATCTGAAAAGATCATGCTCGAGAAGGGGACATTACAGTCCGCCCTCCCCAAGATTGCTTGTCTTCAAGCAATCGCAACTCTGGATGCTGCAGAATTTCATCATTCTCCCAAGTTGCATCCTCTATAGGCAGGTTTTTCCACTTCACCAAGTATTCTCTGATTGTTCTTTTCCTCAAAGAACGCTCTCGAGAATCAAGAATCTCCTCTAGAATTAAAACCAACTGTCCTCCTTCATCCAAAGGGGGCAACTGTGATGAAGCAATAACATTATGTCCAAGCGCCTTCTTGAGGCGAGACACATGGAAGACATTGTGCACTTTGCTACTTGAAGGTAGCTCCAATTCATACGCTACTACTCCCACCCTTTTGATAACCTTGAACGGCCCATAGAAGCGAGGTTTGAGCTTCTCAGCTCCACTCTTCTTGAGAGTAGAGTGTCTGTAAGGCTGTAGTCTGAGATAAACCATATCCCCAACCTCGAAAGAGCGCTCAACACGCCTCTGATCAGCATACATCTTCTGCTGATTCTGTGCAATCTGAAGATTGTTCTTCAATGATTTCATGATGTCTTGACTCTGCTGCAATAAGTCCTTGGCTTGAGGAGCTTTGCTATCGCCAAATACCAAATCAGCAAAGCTAGGCGCTTCATAACCATAAAGAGCCAAGAAAGGCGACATCTTTATTGACATATGAAAGGAAGAATTATAACAATACTCGCCTATGTGAAGCCACTTAACCCACGCTCTTTGCTGCTCCGACACATAGTTTCTCAAGTAGCCTTCCAACCACTTGTTCACTATTTCAGTTTGTCCATCTGTTTGGGGGTGATAACTAGTGCTTGGAGTAAGCACAGTACCGCTCATTCTGAAGACCTCTTGCCAAAAGGTGCTTAGGAACTTGCTGTCCCTATCACTCACAATGTTTTTTGGCAGCCCATGTAACCTAAACACCTCATGAAAAAACAGATCTGCAACTTGGGCTGCTGAAAAAGAGCTGGTAATGGCGAAGAAGTGAGCAAATTTTGTTAGTCTATCCACTACAACATAGATACAATCCTTCCCTTGTACCTTGGGCAACCCTGTGATGAAGCCCATCGATATGCTTTCCTATTTTTGATTGGGAATAGGGAGAGGTTGCAGCAGACCAGCTGGTAAAGTATGCTCATTCTTGTTCATTTGACAAACGGGACACTCCTGAATGTAGCGTTGAACTTCTCCTTTCAACCCTTTCCAAGAAATTTTTTCCCGGATCTGCCTATATGTTTTAAAGAACCCTTGATGACCAGCAAGCGGAATGTCTTGAAATGTCAACAAAATCTTCTTTCTGAGCTTAGAATCAGCCACTAAAAAGATTCTACCCTTGTAGTGTATCAACCCTTCAATCACCTTGTACCTTTCATCATGAAAAGTACCCTCAATGATGCTGGTTGCAAACTGATTTTTGGCATAATCAACAAGCAATATGTCCTTCCAATCAGTGGTAAGCTCACACAATGAGCTCAAATGGGGTCTCCTAGACAGAGCATCAGCCACAACGTTATTTTTCCCTTTGACATACTCAATGTCAAAGTCGTAAGCTTGAAGCTTACTCACCCACTTTTGTTGCCTCTCGTTCAGATCCTTCTGATGCACGAAGTGTTTGAGACTATTATGGTCAGTCTTGACCACAAACTTGTTTCCCACCAAATACTGTCTGAACTTAGCTAATGCATGCATAATGGCAAGCATTTCCTTGTCATAAATGGAGAAGGTTCTTTCAACACCTCTTAGCTTTCTACTCTCAAACACTATTGGATGTTTGCTTTGCATCAAAACAGCCCCAACTCCTTGACCGGATGCATCACACTATAGCTCGAAAGGCTTGGAGAAATCCGGAATAGCCAAAACCGGACAAGAGCTCATGATCCTCTTAAACTTATCAAAAGTAGTTTGAGCCTTTTCTGACCAACAAAAGGCCCCCTTTTTCGTGAGGTCAGTAAGAGGAGCAGCATTCTGTGAGTAGCCTTTCACAGATCTTCTGTAAAATCCACATAGACCCAAAAATCCTTTCAATTGAGTCAAGTTCTCAGGAGGTGGCCAATCAACAACTGCCTTGATCTTTTCAGGATCAACCTTCACTCCCTCAGCACTGATTATGTGACCAAGGTAAAGTAGCTCCTCCATTCCAAATTCACATTTGGATTCTTTGGCAAACAAGCTTTCAGATTCTAGAATGCTGAGCACTTCCTCCAAGTGCTTGAGATGTTCCTCCCAAGTCTTGCTAAAAATCAAAATATCATCGAAGAAAATCAACACAAACCTCCTCAACTGCTTCTGAAAAACTCTGTTCATACAAGACTGGAAGGTAGCAGGAGCATCAGTCAACCCAAATGGCATGACTAGAAACTCGAAGTGGCCATAGTGACATCTGAAAGCTGTCTTCTCAACATCAGATCCTCTCATCCGAATCTGATGGTAGTCCGATCTCAAATCGATCTTTGAAAAGAACTTCGCCCCATGTAGCTCATCAATGAGCTCATCTATCCTTGGAATGGGGTATCGGTTTTTTATGGTGCTTTGATTCAGAGCACGATAGTCCACGCACATGCGCATGGTACCATCCTTCTTCTTCACAAGAACCACAGCTGAAGCAAAGGGACTCTTGCTTGGACGAATGAAACCCATCTCCAAGAGTTCTTGAATATTTTTCTCAATATCATCCTTCTGCTTCTTAGGGTACCGATATGGAGTTGTAATAACTGGTTTAGCTCCTTCTTTGAGCTCTATCATATGCTCCGAACCCCGTTCAGGTGGTGGTCCAGGAGGTAAATCAGCAAATACCTTGCTCTTCTTTGTGAGTAAAGACTGCACATCAGGAGGATAGTCTCTCTTAGTGTCAACCGGACTAGCAGGAAGAATCATACATTCTGCAGCCCACTCAATTTGATCATGACGAACCAGCCTTGCCATTCTCTTGAATGACACAACCCGAGGACCCCCATTGGACATTCCCCTTAGTACTACCCTCTTCCCATCGGATTGAAACTTGAGCTCCATAGTTTGTAGATTTAAGGAGATCTCTCCAAGGGAACGCAGCCATTGAATCCCTAGAACGGCATCCATATCTCCAATGTTAACTACATAGAAGTCGTCCTTGACTTCATAGTTTCCCAATTGCATAGTCATGTTTGAGATCTTCTTGGTGCATGAGATGTGGAATCCATCAACAACCATGACCTTGAAGCCTTCAAACTCCTCTATTTGCAGCCCCTTCTTTGTCACCACAACTTCATCAATGAAGTTATGTGTTGCCCCGGTGTCAATCAAAGCAACTATTCGCTGCCCCTTAATCATCCCTCGAACCTTGAAGGATTCATTCCCTTGAAAGCTCGAAAGTTGAGCCAAAATACCTCCGCTTTCCTTTTCATCTTCAGACTCTTCTGGAACTCTTTCCACTTCACTATCTTCAAAATCAGATTGCTGGTCTGAAAAATCAGAATTACTTTCACCAGCTGAATAGTACTCAATCTGATTAAATTTAACTCCTTTTGAGCAAACATGATCTTGAGACCATTTTTCCCTACACCGGAAACATAACCCCTTTCTTTTGAGTTCATTCAGTGTCTCTGGATCTAATCTTGTGACATGAGGATTATGATATTTGAACTCTTTATGCTGAGGTCTCAAAGGAGGTCTTTGATGAGGTCTTTTCCCTTTATCCCCTTTGTGAAAGGATGGCCTGGGTTGAAACTTTGCCTTAGGAGCTGCCCACTCCATGTTTCTTGCCTTCTTCATGGCCTCCTGTAGGGAGGGTGGATCAAAAGCCTTAATCCAACCCTTGAGTGGTTCCATCAATCCTTCACTGAAAAGGATCACCAACCGCCTCTCCGTGATTCCAGTGACCATGACTGAGAGTCTCTGGAATTCAACTATGTAGGCATCAACTGTGCCATACTGCCTCAACTGTGCCAATTCTCTTAAATGAATTTCAGGATCTTTTTTCTCAAATCTCTCGATGAGCCTATTGGTGAACTCATCATAGGTTGTGATAGACCGATGACCCAAGGTGACTAGGCCATGGTACCACCACTCATGCGCCACCCCATCTAGGTGTAGCGTAGCGAACTTAATCGCCCCCTCTTCTGCCATGGGTCTAAGAGCTAGATAGTTATCCAGCTTCTAAATCCAAGCTCGAGCTGAACTGTTATCACTCCTGTCATAGTGTGGAAGTATAACCTTGTTGACAGCTTGATACAAGTCCCCTTGAACTGTTGTTCTTCTTTGCTCATGATGTCTCCCTTGTCCCTTATTCTTTCTTTTATGATCCATAAAGTCATTATAGGACATATCCATCTTGATTTCATCAGAGAGAGAATCATACTCCGCACGACCGAGTCTCAACTACTCCACGAATGAAGCATTCTCTTCAGGATCAGGTTGAGTGTTTACGGGTACCAAGAAGGTGGGTTTGAAAGGCCTGGCAGAAATGTACGTATTGTTTGAAACAGGCTGAGCAGCATGTCCATCATGCTAGTTGGAGGCACTGTGTTCTCCTCTATGTCTAGGGTTACTTTGTGGAGTTGTGTTCTGGCCCACTTTCCCCATCATGAGAGATACCATATCCATCAGGGCATCCATCTTCCTTTCAAATCTCTTTCTGGGACTTATCGATCTCTCTCTTCCCTTTCCACTATCATCTCTGTTGCTGGTAAACCTCTCGTTACCCCCAACTGATCTCTCACCTTCTGCCATATCTGTTTCCTGAGAAGACTCCCAATGAGCCCTCAAGACCTCTGAAGCTGTCTGACCTTCTGGAGCCTGATAGGGCTAAAACTGTTTTCCAACTTTCTTGTCTTCCCTTGCTATGTATCTCTTTTCTTTGTCACTCATAGACGGTTTGTTCATAGGATGGCAAGATCTTGGCTCTGATACCACTGAAATATTCCGAGCCAAATTTTTTCAACTTTTTCAATTGCAAGTTACAACCAATGCATCCGTTAAGGTTAGCAGCTAAACCAAAACGATGCTGAAGCAACTCTAACTAGAATGTACACCAGGATCCCAATGTGGGCAAGGTGTGAGCATTGGTCAGAGGATCTTAATTGAAATGCTTATACAAAACTCTAACCAAGAATGCTTCGGCGAACGACGGGCATGTGGTCAGAGGATCCCTATCATCTAATAAACTAAAATGACTCGACGTCAAGAATGTGCTTTCCAAACCGAGATGGAATAGGAGCTACCATGTGGCAGAGATGCTAAGAACTACAATGCGATTAAAGGAAATAAGCTAGAATGCTGAAAGTACTCGACATCCAGAATGTGCTTTCTAACCCGGAGTGGGAAAGGAGCTACCATAGGGCGGAGATGTAAGATATTACAAAGCAATTACAGAATGTAAGATGAGCATTACAAATTATGATAAAGAAAGATTATGCACTGCTGTCAGTACTACTGCCAGCTTACAATATGATATATAATGCCTTGCTAACAATGTGAATCAAGAGATAAATAGAGCTGCAACAATATATATTGAGTTTCCTTCCGCTTGAATAATAAAGCTTAGGTCAAAACCACATTATTAAAACCCGGCAGGTGTTTACAGGCACAGTCACTGTTTCCATGCCACGAACAGCAACCACGTAACTCACAAATTTCGCTCCACCTCCTCCAAACTCAGCAAATTCCCGCGAGGCCAACAATCTGATCCCTAAAGATGGTGACTAAAATAGAACATAGCACGAAGCCGGTCAAAATTTATATTATTTATACACGGGTACGAACGAAAGGAAAGTGTTGATGCGGTACGACAAAGTTCGTTTGCTAAAATTCAGACCAGCAATTACAATGTTGTACCCAAAACCCAAAATTTTTTGCTTCACTAAGGGCGTTTTTGCTTAATTAGTCTTTATCTTGGTAGAGTGTTGTCAAATGAATTTACAGTTTTTTGCAGGGTTTTCGGATATGGAGTTTAGGTGTCATGTGGAGTCGCATTTTAGAAGAATTTAAGAAAAGTGAAAATCTGTAGGCAGGGAATCATTAAAATTTTATCTACGGAGAGCTTTTTCTTAAATGGAAGCCCTATCTTTTTAGGGGTCCGGAATCCCCGTTTTAGGGTTTTGTCACCTTGACGGAACGTACCGTCCCGACATCACGTCAACCGATGAAAGCTATCAAGCTTTGTCAAGCGGACTGTTCGGCAAGAAGTTAATGAAGAATCTGGTATAAAGCGGGCGAAGGTGAGGTAATGCTTCTTGGTAAAAAGCGCAACTTTTGGAAATGGCGCCCATCTTTTTGAGGTTCCAAATGAAGGTTTTTGGCTAAATGCCACCCAAGATGTTTGTCTCACTTTTGTTCGAGCTTCGCGACGCATCCGTCAGTGGGTGAATCTGAGTTGCTGAAGTGCCTGAACCTGAGGTCGAACGTAGGGTCAAATCTTGGTCAAAATATCAAAGAAACAAGCAAAAAAGCACATTTTGGGAGAGGCGCCTGAGCTTTTCAGGTCTTTAATGCTTTCTTTCTGATGATATCAAATATTCAATGTGTCTGTGTTACGTTCAACTTTCCGTTGCCTGTTTTCGCCGGATCAGAAGATGACTCAGCAACTTGCAGTCAGAGTTTTTGTATTATTTTAGTCATTTCCAGAAATGGCTAAGTCTGGAATGAAAAGCGCAACTTTTCAAAAAGGCGCCCTTGATTTTCACCCCTTAGATGATGTTTTCTGGGGAAATGTGCCTTTGCAGCTGTCATGCAGAATGAGGTCAGCTCCGCAGTGAACCTGAGATCCAGTCCTGAAAGTTGATAAATCAGAAATTATGAAGGATTTATTTTTTCCCTTCGTACGAAATGCAAAAGTCAAAATTTGACTAAGTCTGAGGAAGAGAGCAGCTTTTGAAAAAGGCGCTTGGATTTTTGAGCCTTTAGATGTCAGTTTTATGGTCGGTAGTCTCAAGATATCTTTTGATCAGTTTTTACTCAGCTGCAATGCACCTGTCAGCCAGCCAATCGGAGAAGTCAGTCAACCAGTGTCAGAGGATGAACAGAGGTCCCGACAGAGGTTTTAGCTTAAATTTTCATGAAATTTGGCTAAGTCTGGAATTCGCCCAAGAGTTCAAAGTTGAATTTTCGAAAGAGAGTTGAATGGACGCCTTAACTGGAGTTCTGACTGCAGTTAGACTAAACGTTTTCTGGGTTGTCATCTTCAGTTCATATATTGGCATGTTGAGTGATCTTTCAGTTTGCATGTCGAGTTAACTAGTTTGCATGTTCAGTTAACTACTTTGCATGTCGAGTTAACTTGATTGCATGTTCACTTAACTGAAGATTATCACTGAATGTCAACTGAGGTTCACATGCATGGCGAATTTGCATGTTAACTGAAGTCATGAAAAGGTCGCTATTTTTAGAGGTTAAATAGTGAAGCATAGTTTTGTGAAGCTACGCACTTTTTAAGGATGGCAACTGTAGTTCCAAAAGGGTTGCTATATTTAGATTTTATATTGAAGCATAAATGTGAAGTTGGCGCATTCTTGAAGGCCAACTGAAGTCCCAAAAGGGTCGCTATTTTTAGAATATTTATTGCATGAAGATGGCGAACTTCTCATTTCAATTATGAATGTTAACTGAAGTTATCAAAAGGCACGCCTTAGGTTAAATGTGTGAATTTAAAGCAAGGTTGAAGATGGCGAACTTGATAAGATTGTTAACTAAAGCTAAAATCGCATGGTTGAGTTGAACTGAAGACTGGTAAAGCAAACCCTAATGCATGACCATTTATTTAGCTTGTTCGAGTTTCAGTTAACTATGATGGGGTCCAATTAGAAGCCAAGCGCCATTTTCAACCATTCTTTGCTTAGTGCGAATTTTCAATGATGAAATTCTATATATTTCAGCAATGGCGTCCATTGTTTCATCATCTTTAGCTTCGAAGTTCTCATTCTTCTTGAGCGACCAGCAAGCTAAAGGTGCTACAGGTGTCCGAATTCAGCGTTCTTCGAAGCAACGAGTTCAGATTGTTCGGAGGAAGAAGATTCTAGACTTTATTTTCACTTTGCATGTAGGTTTCATCAAGTTCCAAAAAGAGATTGGCAATTTTCAGAAGCAGACAAGCAAAACTTTCTATCTTCTGTCTTATTTCTTCTATTTCTCATCTTAGGTACTTTCTTCGCATGTCAAAGAAATTCAACAAATATTCAAATCTGATTATCAGGGTTATATTTCGATGTTCTGTAAGATTCGTCTTAATTTTTGAAAAGGGCCCGTAGCCTTCGTTACGCTTCGTGCTTTTCGAGAATTTCTTTGCATGTGGGCCAAACACATCTTTTTGAAAATCTCATCATCTGGGTTTGTTCAGAATTCTGTTGTGCATAAAACCCATGTTCCAGATTTTCTCAAGAAAAATTGCCCCGGGAAGCTCTAAAAACCCCTGCAGCTCTCGACTGAAAAGTCTTTGCATGTTAGGCTAAACGGCATTTTTTCACAATTTTGACGTTGTGGGTTGTCTTAGAATCATTTTCCGGACAAAACCCATGTCTCAGAATTTTTGGTGAAAATTATCCTCCGACAGGTTATTTTTAGCCTCACCAGGAGCCATTTTAGCTTTCCGAGAAAGTTGTCAGAAGATAGCCGTGTTCACAGTCAACGGGCAAGTTTTTCAAAAGGCGATTCAACTAGACTGAATTCAAGACCAAGTCGGTCTTAATTTAGGTTTTCATCAGAGCAGCTGACAATGAAGCGTTAAGTTGCAAAAGGAACAGAGATCACTTCATTTACGGAGCCGCCAAAGTCACTCAGATCTCGTGCCATTATCTTCGTGAAAATGGTATCTACGCTGATCTCGAGGTTGTACAAACTGAGTTTCAGAAGCTTGTTCGTGATATCTTGATAGAGATTCTATGGTGTCTATGTTGGATCACATTTCAATAATTTCAGTTAATTTCAAGAAAGCGGCTGAAGATATCAAAGAATGCATGCATACAGTAAAAGAGGGCGACAAAGAATTGAAGAGACAGATTATTGCGACAGTATCAAAGTGCCTGAAGGCGAGAGATTGACAAGTTCTTGGTCGAAGTGTTAGACCGAGATGACATGGATGACTGCCAGTTGGAACCTGCAGTTAGTTTCGAGGTTGAGTCATGAGCAGCATTAACTTCGACTTTCAGGTCTTGAGTTTACTTGCTGACTTAACACATGCTTATCTCATTCTTGGAATTATCATCAGGAGTTAGGGTTAGGGTTTCCAGTTAACTGAAGGTAGTGGCCAGTTAACTTTGCTTTAAATAAGGACGTGCATGCTTGCACATTGTCCATTTAGGTTATTTGTATCAGTTAACTGATGGTAGCTTTCCAGTTAACTGTATAGTTTACTTCATTAGGGTTTAATAATTAATCTTGCATGCATTTGCGAGACTGTAGTTAACACAAGGTGATTTTAGGGTTCCCTACACCTTGATGTATATAAATAAGAGCTTTTGCTCATTTGTAATTAACTTTTGCTTGAGAGAGAAATATATGTTGCGCCTACCTTGCCCTCAATATTGCTCTTTTGGTATTTGTTCATGTGTCTTCGCTATTACGATTAATTGTTATGCCACATAGGGTTCCATGCAATTGTAATGGTGGATTCTTTCTGTTTTGTGAAATCGTTTATCATCATAAGCAAGTGTTATGCCACATAGGGTTTCATGAGTTTGTGATGATAAATTCGTATTGAGAAGCCTTTACTGTTTTGATCGAGTGTTATGCCACATAGGGTTTCATAAGATTATCATGGTAAATCCTTCCCTTAGTTTAGATAAATCTGTTTTGTGAATCTTTTATCATTCTGATTAAGTGTTATGCCACATAGGGTTTCATAAGATTAGGATGATAAAGCTGTTTTGTGAGTCTTTGCTGTTATGGTCAAGTGTTATGCCACACAGGGTTTCATAAGATTGTCATAGTAAATTCTCTAATCTGTTTTGTGCCCAATAAACTTGTCTAGATTGAGATGATAGATGCGCCACCTTGCCTTCAAGTAGAGAATCTAAACACGTTTATCGTCAGTTAGTCATAACCACTGCTCCATTTCCTCATGCTCTGTTTTCTTGAGGAAACTGGATAGATTTAAAGTAGTTAGCTTAGTTGTAGTTAATGATCTGCGAAACCAGAAAATCCTTAGCTGCAACGTTCTTGGTTTTCTTAACCTTGTGCCTCTTCCAGCTGAGAACAAAAAGATGGGACTTAGATTACTTTTCTTTTCCATGCATTCCAGCACAACGAGGGAGCTTCCCCTCCTAATTTGAAGAGCACTCATTGCGTAGTGTACATAGCTGTCCGTACAAACCTGCACTCCAGAGGTGTTAGATTTTACGCCAACAATTAAAAAATCTGCAACTTACAAATAAGTGGCGCCCTTCACAGACAGATGGATCTAAACAATGCCCAGAATGATACTTTTTGTATTTTTGACTTATGAATGAAAAAGACAATCTGCTGTAATGAAAATGCAATTCTAAAATCTCTCTAATATGCAAAAATCTGATTTACAAACCCTCACAAAGACTAACATGCAGAATTCTCACACTAAAACATTCAATCTATCACTATCTCACCACTAGTCGCTATCTTTCAAGTGAGAAGCAATGCCTAGCTAGGAGGCTTACATTCCTCGAAGCAATCCCAGAGCCAAACCGGCAGCATAACATTCCTGTAGACAAAAGATAATGAAATGAGAACCAAAGGCTTCCTTTTATAATTTCCCGTTGACCTTCTCGAAACCCTAATCTTCCTTTTGAGTCAAACCCTAATCCTCCAATAGATGGCGTCCCTTTCTTCAAAGCTTCAATTTTGACTTTTTAATTAAATTCATCACTTTAATATTGGCATCCAGTCTTAAGGCTTTAATTCAACCTTAATAATTATAAAATTATCTCAATGATGGCGCCACCCCTTAAAGACCACCTTTTAAAACAACATTAAGTTAAGAGACTAGGCCAAGGGGTAATATAACATTAAAATACAATGTTATTTAAGTGATGAACTTATCTCTCCGAAACTGCATCCCGAGACCAGAATCTGAATGAACCAATTGAGTCAACTGAAGAGGAAAGTCAACTGTGTCGAGACCAAAAGGATCACTGCCAGAAATAGAATTTACTAAAAATAGTAAATTCCAGAAAGTGCTCAGAATGCCAAGAGAAACATATCACTGCGAAGCCCACAGAAAACCCAGAAGGAATCCGCAATTCAATCACCAATTCCCGAGCAATCGCAACCTCCACACAAGAAACCCTAATCAAACTGTCTGAGTAGCCTACGGGTCTCCAGAATAGGCCAATGGTCATCTGAGAAGATCATGCTCGAGAAGGGGACATTACAACAAAGAAGTAGATAAGGCATGCACAATTTTTTGGTATTACAACCACCTTCCCTTCAACATGGAAAGAAGTTCAGATTGGGAGTATTTGGTGATAGCATTAACTGTTTTGTAGGGAAAGGGTACAAGGCGCCCTTTGCAAAAGAGTTAAGTGGTAGGTTGCTCCAAGATGCTATTCTAGATGCAAAAATAATTGTGGAAGATCAAAAGAAATGGTGGAAAAAGTTTGGATGCACAATCTTTTAGATGCATGGATGAATGGAAGGAACCACACCCTCATCAAATTTTTTGTGCCTTCAAATGGTGGGTTCACTTTTTTGAAGTCAATTGATGCCTCCAATAAAATAAATAAAATAGAAACTTTGAGATTGATGTTGGAGTAGGTTGTTTTAGAGGTGGGCATACAAAATGTAGTGCTAGTTATTATTGACAATGCATCAACATACATAGCGGTTGGAAGATTGATTTAACAAAGACACTATTTTGGACTTGTTGTGCAACTCATTGAATTGACTTCCTTTTGGATGACACGAAAAATTGATTGGGTGAGATCGATTGTAGACAATGCAAGAAATATAACAAAATATGTTTATAATTGCCCATGGGTTCTTAACTTGATGAGAGATCACACCAAGAGGAAAGAGCTTGTGTGATTGAGTTCCAAAAGGTTTGAAACTAATTTTCTAACATTGCAAAATATTTCTCATTTCTTGACATCCTTGAAGAAAATATTTTTAGAGTCGAGCATGGTTAGACTCAATATATTCGAAGAAGACTGATAGAGAGAGGATTGCAAAAATAGTTTTTGATGATGTCTTTGCCAAGAGAGTTCTAGAGATTGTCAAGACAACTTCAAACTTCAATTTAAATTTGAAATTGAATACTTTACTTTTAAACATTAAAAGTATTCAGTTTCATTATAACTTTAATTTGTTTTTACTTTCTAGATATTGGAACCATTGGTGAGGATTTTGTACTTGGTAGATGAGGAGTGAAACCCAATGGGATACACTTATGAAGCCATAGATAGGGCCAAAGAAGCTATCTAAAACTATTACAGGGGGGATGCAAGTAGATTTTCTTCTTTTTGGGAAATCATTGACTGAAGGTGGAACAATCAACTCCACCAACCCATTCATGCAACGGGGTACTACCTCAGCCCCAAGTTTTTCTTCTTTAACAACTTCATGGATGCTAATGGGGAGGTTATGGAGGGACTCTCAACATGCATTGAAAGGATGACACTTGAAGTTGAGGTGAGAAACCTCATCATTTTAGAGTTGCAGAATTATAAGAAAACTGGAGGGAGGCTCTTTTCTTAGCCACTATCTATCCAAGGAAGATCCACCAAAACATCAATTAAGAAGTGAAGTCTTATATCTTCAAGTTATAAATTATGGTTATAAATAAATTATTATTTATTTACAAAATCTTGAATATCTTATTTGCAAGTTCTTTGTAGGAAAATTGTAGTGGAAATACCCTAGATCTCCAAAAGCTAGCCTTCCAAATTTTGTCTCAAACTTGTAGTATTTCTAGTTGTGAGTGCAACTAGAGTTTGATGCCATTCACATGAAGAGGCATAATAAATCGATTCAACAATGCATCAATGACCTCATTTATGTGCAATACAACCTTGGGCTTCACATATGAAATGTGGACAAATTGGAGAAACCTATTGATTTGAATGAGATTGATCCCTATAGTGATTGGACCATTCAAGATGATGAGATCACCTTGTTTACAAAGGATGAGATTGTTGATTTTGAGAAATAGGCTATGGAGGATGTCACTATGGCAAAATCAAGGAAGACTAGATTGTTATTGGATGAAAGCTAAGTTGCTGGTTCTGGTACAGATCTTGGGGCTAGGTTCATCTGTACAAAAACCATGTAAATTTATATATATATATATATATATATGCAAACTAAAAACAAAAATTAAGTTTAGAATACCACAACATAATATAATCAACAAAACCACCATAAACTCTAATGTCATTTAAAACATAAATGATAAATTATAAAATATCATTATTCAAACTTCAAGTTCAACAACCAATTTTCAGCATCATAAGGATTTTCTAAATCATCACCACCAGCATCATAATTGACATTAGATGATGTAAGATAGATCGAAGTGATCGATGAAACTTTGTCGATGCAAAGCTTAAGTATGAAGTAGTGTTGAAATTTGACAAAAGTCCAAGAGCAATGTTATGCTCAAGATGAACAAGTAATCATGAACAAGTACTTTATGGTAAGGAAAATGGGTGTGTAAGTGACAGAGGGACTCGGTTTATGAGTTGTCTAAAGGTGTAAATACCAAAAGGGAAGGACGGGACCCACAATGTAGTGTACAATGCATCGACATTCCTTAACTTTTTGGATTATACTAAGGATAAACTCATGGGCCAATGATTTCCGATTAGTATGTGTTAGGTTTTATGTATAGCTTCTATTGTATGTAGGATGTGTATGTGTAATAAAGCTCTTTGGGAGAGTATGTGTAGGGCATACGAGATTTCCCTATGTGATAGTGAGGGCACTCAAAGCAAGGTCCGAGAAGGACAAGATTGCTACATAGGATGAATGCTTTATAAATCTTACATATTTTGAGAATAGTAAGTAAAATTTTATTTGACTTTAACTATATGTTAAAAGGTTATAGATCACTAGGGATGATGATTCACAAGGGGGGAAGTATGTTAGACCCCAATTATGAAGTTACTATTTACTATTACTACACAGGGTAAATGTGAATGTAATAAGAATTCTGGAGATGAATTAATGATGCTTGTACCTTGTTATCAATATGAATGTTATCTCATTTGATGCTTTCTCATTTGATATTACCATAGTTGATGTTATTCATGGTGAAATATTGCATATATGTGAATGAAAGGTTTTTGAATTATTATTATTCTAACTTTAGAAATGTTTATATGTACTACATATGTTGTGAACAGCTGATTGTTGTAGGCATGTGTTAGTGGATGCAGGTAAATGTTCATTTCTCCAAGGGGAAGGGAAGTATCACTCAGGAGAAGATCTTGGTTGCATAAACACACACCACATTAGAATGAATTGAGTTGGGTCAGTTTGTGGGTAATAGGTAAGTCAACCTTAGCCAATATGTCTACAATAGTAAAGGTCTTGTTTACTAGCAAAGTGCTTTATTGGGTGATGTTCATCTGTTTGAGCTTTTGATTTCCTCCCTTATATCTTTATGCTTGATCCTATGATTGATGTGTTTATATATGTGTGTGTGTGTGTGTGTACATATATACATGTGAGCATTCATGCTTGGAAAGAATGTATATATGTATAAATGTAAATATATATACATAACATCTCTGTGTATTTGACTACCAAAACAGTGGTTTGTACTTGATTATCGAATAAGTTATGGCCTTGCATGATATGGGTATTACGTGCCTGGATATATATACATATATATATATACACACACATTAGCATTTAAGCTTGAATAGAGGAGTGTATTTGTATATATGTTGGCGTAACAACTAACACCTCTGGAGTAGAAGTTGTTATGAACAGCCTATGTACACTACGCAATGAGTGCTCTTCAAATTATGGAGGGGAAGCTCCCTCGTTGTGCTTTGACAAATATACTTGCAAAGGAAAATAAGCTAAAACTATGTCCTGTCTTTTTGTTTCAGCTGTAGAGGCACAAGGCTTTTTTGAAAGAACCTATACGTTGCAGCTGAGTTTTCTCTGGTTTTGCAGATCTACTAACTACAACTTAAATTTAATCTATCCAATCTCCTCAGGAAAACAGAGCGAGAGGAAACGGAGCAAGGTTTGACTAACTGACGATAAACGGGTTTAAATTCTCTACTTGAGGGCAAGGTGGCGCAACTATCATCTCAATTTAAACCAGCTTATTGGGCACAAAACAGATTTAAGAATTTACCAAGACAATCTTATGGAACCCTGTGTGGCATAACACTTGATTGAAAAAGCAAAGTCTTCACAAAACAGCCTTTATCACCACAATCTCACGAAACCCTATGTGGCATAACCTTCAATTATAATGATAAAGATTCACAGAACAGATTTATCACTGCAATTTCTCGAAACCCTATGTGGCATAACGATTGATCACAATGGTAAATTAACACAAAACAGATTTATCATCTCAATTTCTTGGAACCCTATGTGGCATAACAATTGACTTCAATGATAAAGATGTTCAAACAGATATATCTAAACTATGGAAAGAATTCAGCATTACAATCTTTCGAAACCCTATGTGGCATAACAATCAATTGCAATAGTGAAGACACATGAACAAGTACCAAAAAGAGTAATATTGAGGGCAAGGTAGGCGCAGCATATATTTCTCTCTCAAGCAAAAGTTATTTACAAATGAGCATAAGCTCTTATTTATATACATCAAGGTGTAGGGAACCCTAAAATCACCTTGTGTCATCTATAGTTCTCGCAATGCATGCAAGCTATGCGCCAAACCCTAATTAAGTAAACTATACAGTCAACTGGGAAACTACCCTCAGTTTAACTGAAACATCTAATCTAAAAATGGACAACTGTGCGAGCATGCACGTCCTTATTGAAAGCATGTTAAATGGAAGATTATCATCAGTTAACGAAAAACCCTAAAAGAAACTCCAAGTGTGAAAGGCGAGTCTCAGAATAGATATGCATGTGATGATAACCTCGAGTTAACTGGAAAGGGTAACACTCAGTTCAACTTCGTGTGTGTAATGTCTATCACGAGGTGGGAAGAAGTTCTGGTGGTGATCTCGAGCAATCAATCCCTCAACGAGATTGTTGGTATCACTATCGGAGCTATGAGACTCTGTCAAGAATGCTATGTCGATGCAGCATATCCTCACCAAGCTGTGATGCGAGGCCGAAGTTAAGCCCTACTCATTACTCGTCGAACAATGCTGACATGACTGTAAGCTGAGTAATCTTACAGCCAATGATCTCCCTACTGAAAATAGTATGAATGAGTGCCTGGAGCTCTGACTGAACATCGGTAAGCTCCACGTAGGCACCACCCTCGATCTGATAACGGCACGGTAAGCGGGACACTAAAGTCCTCACAAACCGGAGTGCACTAGTGACGTGCTCTCTACTCTCAGCCAACTCTGATGCTAAACTGTCCTCTATCTTTACCCCGAAAACCAATTGTGTCTTCCAAGAGTAGATAGCCTCTCTGTCCTCTGCATCCGTGACTGTATCATAAGCCACACTCAGGTGAGCAATCATAATCTCGTCCCGGGGTTTGTTAATTTCCATATCTCTTTCCTCATCCTGAAGACGAAGACGGAGCTCACGTGCATTGTACCGCAACTGATATAACTCTGTAAGCATAGTACGGCCTCTAGCAACGAACTCCTCCTCCCATTCCTCCAAACGCTTGCCATACGCAACCAAGTGATTGAGTTGACTTTGCTCTGCTGGAGGCTCAAGCATCGGTGGGAGTGTACTAATGGCATCGGGTCTATGCACAAGGCTAGAAATATACTGACGAAGCTGTCTGATTTCAGCCTTGAGGGCTGCCTTATCCTCTCCGTCCTTTAGTATTCTATCCCTGGCACTGTCTGCAGCAACTTGTAGAAGATCAACCTGAGTCTGGCGTGTGCTGCGACCAAGGTTGACTGTGATAACCTCAAAATCCTGAGATTCTAATTCAGCCAAGTTCTTCCCCTGTGGAGGTACGGCAGTCTCAACGACAATCTCCATGTCAGTGTTTCTCTCTACGTGAACCATGTTCTTGACTCTTTTGTCCGGCGCATCCTGGTAAATGTCATCAAAATCAGAATGATTAAGAACATAGGATGGCTGCCTCCTCTTCCTTCCTAGCTGAGTCTCAATCCAAGATTGATCTCGGCTAATGCTACTAGAAGGGTCTGCACTAGCGACAGGAGGTACTGATGAGAGTGAATGTGTAGAAGACCCACTGCGAGGTGGAGAGTCTAAATCCAATTCGATGTGAATTGGGACTGGTGAAGGCTCTGAAACTGGTGTAGGAACTTGAGGCTGAACCTCAGGTACTGGCGGGCTCTGAACTGACCTCTGAACTGATTCTGTGATAGGATATCTGTCAGGCTCCGTATGTGTAACAGTGGCAAGCGCCTTGCCCTTTGAATTGTTTGGCGCTTGTACTTTCTTGGGAGGATTAGTCCTCTTCTTTTTGTTAGGTTTTGACGAGGAAGGTAACGAAGGATTCACCACTACTGGCGGCTCTGCTCTGGGAACACTTACCCTCCTTGTCTTCTTGCTGTCGAGGTAAAGTATACTGTTCTGAATAACTCTACTTGACCTCTCTTTGTCGTTATGTATTCGCTTGAAGGTACCAATCACTAGCGGCTTAGCGGTTATTATTATCGACACATCTCTGAGAAAAGCGAGGAAGAACTGCTCCCTGCGTCATCGATTAAACCTCCACATCTCGATAAAGAAAACAAAATACGTGAGAAGCGGCCAAATGGCCTGTAACGTCCTACGCGAACCTCGAAGTCATCTGCGCCAATTTTCGATGACTCACTCCATAGAGGCTTCGTGATATTGCTCGACAAGGCGAAATTTTGTATAATGACACGAAGGTCATAGGCGCGATCTTCGACAAGATACTTAAGATGATATTTCTCAAGTTCTTGTACTGCGATCTTACTATCAATTGCCGACTTGCACCAATACATTCCAAATTGAAAAGGAAAGTTGAGAGATGGTCTGTGCCTGCGGCGAAGAAGACGATGAACATCATGCATCTGTCTTAGGAATTCCTGAAAGATTGTCTTATCCGAAGGATAACGTGGTAGCATAGCTGGATTTCCTGTGAAGCCATAAACTCGGATGTAGGTGTATGTTGGGAATTGAATAAACCAATCCGCCCATCCATCCATCGCTGCCCTAGCAACTGCCGAGATACGAACATGCAACTCCCGGTCCAAGTTCCTCACTGTATGAGTCAAGAAAGCCTCGTGAACACGCTTGAAATGACGTTGACTCACGGTGAACTCAAAGTGATCATATCTTGATAAACCGAACAGAGGGATGCCCGCGGTGTTAAGTCCACCGGAACTGACCCTGATAAGCGATCAAGTACACGAGATATGAACACATGTGAAACTCATGGGCAACTAAGAAACCGGTGATCGGCCTGTGGAGAATGTCACTGATGAAGGATGCCCAGTCATAATGCTCCTGCCCAGAAATGATGCGACCAATAATGTAATACATCCAAGGCTGGAAAACATTTGCATGTTCTTGACACGAGAGACCACGATTGAGTGTGATTAGAATCGCGTACTCATCCCTTGTATTCTGCTGACCCACATTGTTTGGCAATGCGTTTCTTTACTTGTTTTAACCATCTTTACGCCATCTTCTTCGACACTTGTCGCTATCGGCGATACTGCGCTGCTTGCTCCGCCAAAGCAAACTAAGAACGTTACGGTGTTGAGGAATGCCAAAACTCCTTTTGATATCCAAAGGTTTGAGATTGAAAATGACCCGTCTATCAACTGACACTATCTCACGAGTAGTAGAATTGTAATGCTTAATGCAAGCCATCACGAATTCAATACAGTGCACGAAGATAGGTATGGAAGCGGCCTCTAGTAAACCAGACTGCTCAATATTCTGAATGATTGAACTTCTGATCTTAACTGGGTCTAGCACTGCTTCTGGTAATACTTTGTGAAGGTTTGTCTCAACCAACCTGCGGAAATCATGAGTAAGGACGGTTTTGGTCCTGTATTCGAGCTGAGTGAACTGCATTCTGGAAAACTTGCCTGTTGACTGTGAACTTGACTATATTCTGACAAAATTTCTGGAAAGCTAAAAATACCCTGTGAGAGTTAAAAATAGCCTTTCGAAGAATTATTTTCAGCGATAAATCCGAGATATGGGTTTTGTCCAGAAAAGGATTCTAAGACAACCCAGAACGTCAGATTTGTGAAAATTCAACTTCTACTTGATTGTACAAAGATTTTCCACTTGAGAAAATTAGCAATTCGAGAACGAATGTTCTGAAGCTAAAAATTCATGAAAAATCAAACGCACAAATTTAACTCGAGAAAACTATATAAGAATGATCCAGATACTGAGACTTGCCAAATTCGCCAATTTCGGGAACATGCAATTTGTATTTTGTGAGAAATCTGAGATCAAAGGATGAAAAAGACGTTTTTTGAAGTCTTCTTCTGTGAAAATCGCCCAAGATTTCTTCGAATTGCTGACAATTGTGAACTTTGATCTGCAAAAAGATATGTTAGGAAAAATCGCCTCTGTGAATTGATGAAGATTTTGCCTTTAACTGGAGGAATTCGCCTTGGAATTGAAAACCACGAATTTCTCTTGAAATTTGCACCTTTTGAATATGGATGAAATTCGAATTTCCTTGAAGAAAATACGAGTTTGTATTAAATTTGAGGTTTCGCCTTTTGATTTGAAATACGCCTTTGAGAATTGAAATACGCCTTTGAATATTTGAAAGGCTTGCGAATTTCAATTGAAACTTGAAGTTTAAATACGCCTTTGATCTGAAGGATTTGCGAATTGCTCTGAAATGCGCCCTTTGAAATTATGAGAAACCACGAACTTATCTTTTAAAAATATGAATTCCCTTTGATAAAATTCGAACTCTCTGAAGTTGCTTTGAAAATTGATAACTTCGATTTCTCTTTGAAGATATGAACTTGCAATTGAAAATCACGAATTTCACTCAAGGATGAATTTTCCCTTAATGAAAATCGAATTTCTCTTGAAAGCTTGTGATCAACAATGAAGCTTGCGCCATGTTAAATAAGAGGAAATTCGCACTGAATTGTGACTGCAAGAATTCATAAACCCTAACCAGAATAGAAATCCTCTGATTGGTTGCCTTTCAGTTCAACTGCCACTGACTAGAAGTTCAAATTTGAAAATAATAATAAAATACTTATTATCATGCAATGGCACTAAAAATAGAAAATCGCCATTTCTGAACAAGCATATTTTGAACTTCAGTTGACAAACTGGTTGAAGCTATGAGATTCATCGTTTGACTTTATTGATTCCGAAAAGTCATCTCTTAAGCACATAGGTGTCCATCTGCTCAAGATACTTCATTTTTACTAACTCCCTATTTAATAGCTGACAACACTGTCACGACTGGCCAACTTCGACTCTGATTTCCGGATGACCGGGTGATGCTGAGACTTTTTTGAAGAATTCATCGGAAAGCCTACTGAACAAGGAAGAAATGTCTGCTGGGAGACACAACTGTAAAATCCATCGTTTAACCCCTTGAAAAATTAAGTAGCTTTGATTAAGAAATTGCTTCACGGGTTCCTGGGCAACCATTTTTCTAAGCTAGCGTCGCGCCCGGGCAATTTAGCTTCGCCGACAAGCGGTGAACCACTGGCGTCACGAGGAGCGAAGCTTCTTGCGCGGCGGAGACGTGCATCCAGGCGTATCTATGACACACGAAAGGCTGTGTTAAGGGCCTCAAAAACAAAAGCGCCCGGCTCTAGGTTACCTTTGGTGGTGTTGTGAAAATCAAACTCCATCCGAGTACCTTACTTTGACCACCGACATGCGAATTTTGGGATGACCCAGGTCCGGAGCACTATCGTTTTTATAGGACAATAGAGAACCCTCAAAGAGAGTCCACTGGAGGTATTGAAAGGGCAAGAAAAGCGCTTCTAAGACCTCAAAAACTCCAGTGCGTATTTTAAATAAAATTACCGCTCCCAGACTTGGTCATTTTTCAGACGTCTTCTCTTTGTAGTATGACACCAAAGACCTCGCACGCACGAGCGACTGCCAAATGCTGAAGGCTGACGGCTGTGCTTGTTGGGAAGATAAATTGATTACGCTCAATAGTGGTGAGGAGCTTGAGCAAACGGGCTCATCTGACAGGCCTAAAGGCTAAGCGCCCTTGAACTGTGGAAATACACTGAAAATCATTTGATGGTCCGCCCGTAAAAATTACGTGCTTGGTAGAATCTCCGCCACGACCACCAGGAACGTCGGATCGACAAGCTGAATGATGCGTTGCGGAGCTGGACTAAAATACTACTGATGTTATGAAGATTCTGTCTGCAAATAATGCCATTTGGAGGGTCCTTTAAGCCAGCGCCCCTGGCCTGTACTTGCACTGGGCATAAACGGAGAGGCTCAGAAACGTGAAAACTCCATTTTAAGCTGATCTTTGGACGACTGCCGCCTGAACTCTGAGAGTCGGATGACTTCGCTTGATATCTCGTCGGATAAGCAAACTAGTTGTGAACAAATTGACTGCATCCGGCATCGAAACTGTCGAGATTTACCCCTGCTTCAAGATGGGCGCCCTCAAGCTAGAGGCGCGCTTTTGCCTGGAAAAGACAAATTTCTCATCTCCTAAAATTTAGGGATTTTAACTTCTGTCGCGATTTGCCGGAGTTGTGGTTCTCGGAATGCCTCGCTGGATAGCTCAACGGATAGCCGGACTAATTCTGAAGAGATTGACTGGATGCTTGAACATTTTAACCAGAATCTTGACCTTCAATAAGTTGGGCGCCCCTGAGCTATACTTGCGCTTTTGGGCTTTTCCTCTGAGAAATCTCCATGATTTGATCTTTAAAAACTCTGCTTCGATCATTGAAAATACCGTCTGCAATATGAAATGTCGTCATGAGATGCTCCTTCGTCGTGAAGATCTTCATTTTGAGTCTCTGCTTCAGGTTTTGTTCAATATAACTGACTTTGACTGACAAACTATTGACAACTACTCCATGCTTGACATTGCCCAAAACTGTGTTTTACATCAAATTAGCAAGATTTAGACTTTAAAATGCAAAATGCCTTGATGAAGCAAAAAATTTGGTTTGGGTACAACAATATATATATATATATATATTATTATTATTATTATTATTATCATGAGAATATTTATTCATTTGAATTCATTTGAATATCAAATATAAACGTATTTGATTATCATGGAATATATATATATGTAATAGCGTTAAAGCTATTTGTGGACATATATAAGTGTACTTGTATATAAACAAATATATATTTATATATATAGATGATAATTAAATAAAGATCAAATTGTAAATATGAGCAATGCCAAGCGTATATATACATAGGTATACATATATGAAATTTACATATTGAATAAATCTATAACAAGTGTTTGGGGCCGAATATGTCTTGAATTGATCAAGAATAAGGGGCGAACTATATGCAGATTATCATTTAGTGAACATAATATGGCTGTGTATGAATAACACTTTGGAAATTAAAAGACAATGCACAAGAGAAGTGTGGATCGATCCTTAATCTAGCATGAAGTGACATGGAGTGGACTTGATCAATCAAACTATGGCGCAGCCATATAAGATGGTTTAGGCACAGCACATAAAGTGTATTGCCAATGCATTAAGTCTCAAGAGACTTAGTCAACCATAAGAATTCCAACGTATAAAGAATGGAGTATTATATGGCAGTGCTGTATGTAGGTGTATTTGACTATTTCAAACAAGGAATGGCAGCCGAATATTATGCTCTTTCTGTCATTCTTTTATCTGCAAACTGTCTTTAACATTTAAGTCGATGTTTGGAGAGGTTGATACCTTTACTTGTCTTGGAATAAGTCAACAAACATTACTACAAATTTTTGTAACTTATCAAACAACTGTTGACTATTCTAAACCATCGATGACTTTTGAAGTGAGTTTGTGAGACAATATTGACTATTTCTTTTGTGAGTTAAAATGATGCCACCTCTATTTCACTTTCCTATAGATGGCGATTTTGGAGAGAAATACGAATTTCCCATGTGCAGTTTGAATTGGTCTTGTGAACGCTGTCAATAAACAAGCTGATTCATAATGTCTTTTACTGAGTACAAGCTTAATCTATCGCCACCTTCAAACTGAATCCTACTGCAAGGAAGTGGTGTCAATTCACATGCCAAAATTGTAGGAATTTTGGAGCCTGGCTGCCCTATAAATAGTCGCCCCAACTCTCTTGCAATGCATTTTCTTATGATTATTATTATTATTCCTATTCATACCGTTCTAGAGTGATCATTTGCCATCAATCAGAATCTTTCACAATTTTGTATTCTTGTGTGACCACTATTTCCATAGAGAGGGACGTATCATACCAAGAGCATACGTTCTTTGCTGTTTATCTTTACTGAGTTTTACCAGACCTAATCCTCTATTTTATGAGCGAGAGAAGAGTGAGATTTTGTGAGGAAGAGTTGTTTAAATATTTGAGAGTAGTGTGCTATCAACGAGAAAGAGAAAAGGGAGCTGTGTTGGGAAGTTGAATTAAGCTAAACCACGGTTGGAGAAGGCTGAATTGTCATCATTATTGGGATAAGTGATAACAGGCATGGGGATTTCTTCTTCTTATTATTTACTTGGAATTGATGTGTTTTCTATGCTGCATGAAATATCTTTTCGGTTTGAGCAGTAGAAGTAATTAAGAGTATCTTTGAAAAAGGGAATTGAAGCTTTTAGGTTGTTCTTATTGTGTTTTTAAGTACTCCATGATAGGAGAGATTGCTTGACACAAGTATTTAACTTTACTAGATATGTTGAAGAGATCACTTGACATAGGTATTTAATTATGTTACATGTGGTCAACATAGGTATTTAATTATACTAGATATGTTTGAACATAGGATGCAATGTGTTTATATTTACTCCATAGTAGGAGATGAGTGTATTTTTTAGTTAAGTATATACTAGGCTTGATTGAATGCAAGAGTCACTTGAGCTACACTCAGCTAAGTTAATAAATTAACTAGGAAAGCTAGTGTTACTCCTAGGATAGTTATTCTAGTATGCGAGGGTGCTTGTGTACTTACTTGTTAAATAGATTCATTACAAGTAGATTAGTATGTTGTAGGTTAGTTTGGGATGACAGATTATCCATTGAAGGACAATACCTATGCGTAGTTGAAGGTAGCCTTAAGTCAAATGCCCTAAATAGTGTATGTGATAGATGACTCTCAGTCATTTACTAAATTAAAACTCTTTGATCAAAGTAGTGCAATGCCCAAGACTCCACTAAAGATTGTGTGACTATTGAGACTACACTGTCAATTCACTGTGATCCAGTATTACATGCTAGTTCGAGATTGTGGGATTACAAGTTCTAGTTATGTACGACACATCACTATGCTTAGTTGGTTGTCGTTAGCAGTTACTCTACCAATCTCTTCGTCAAAGGGAAGGGCCATCCATTGAATGATAGATGTGCGGGGGACCGCATTATGAGTCTGTGGTTGGCGGAAAAGCGCCTGAGTGATGATTTTCCTCTACAATAGGCAATAGAAGAACCAAGATTTGAAAGGTAAGATCCTAGATTTAAAAAGGAATATCCTAGACCGTCTTTCAGCTATTTGTTCTAAAGCTTGTTGGAGCTATGTATGTAAGTGTATATATTCTTGTATTGTTGTAACTTGTGAA
>VDFB02167240.1:0-14803 GCA_007258455.2 Sequoia sempervirens
TTTTGCTTAAAATGGTCTAAATCCTGGAAAAGTGTTGTCAAAACTTAGTTTTTGGGAAAATCAGGTATGGGCTTTTAGTTAGTTTGATGTCAGGAAGATACTGGTAAAATTTGAAAAAATTGAAAATTAGGTTTCCGGACCCCTATTTTTGGGAAAACCCTAAAAAAGCCCTAATAGTATCTTGTCAGAATTGGCTGAAATTAATTCTGATTGGCTTATTTCACATCACGATCACATTGGTGAAGTTAGATTCAAGAAAATTTGAAAAAAGTCAATTTAAGTCTGGTGGGTAGTTTTCACTTTTTCAGGAGAAAAGTTAGGCCCTCTGAGGTCATCAATGGCAGTTGGCTAGTACCAGGTGTTGAAATCTAAGCCTGAAACTCATCACAGAGGTTTCTGTGATGAAAGATGTTGAAAAAGATGCTTCTCAACGAAGGGGATTTTCAAATCGCGAAAATTGCAAAAAATATTCCAAGTCTGGAAACACTACATCTTGCTAAGTGGGTGTAATGTTCCCTTTTGTACGAAGTTCTAGAATTAACCTAAAATACCAAAATGTTTCATGAAATAAGGAATTCAATCAGATTAATTATTTATTTAATATAGTGAAGCAATATTAAAGACATTTACTTATCCATTGTTCATTAGAGAGTACATGCAATTTAACACTAATTCCATAGTTTGCTTGATTAAATTAATGAAATGCAAAGTATCCCAAACTATCCTCTATTCTCCTCTAATCCACAAAGGGGTAGGAGTGGACCACGCACAAGGAAGCCCTTAGCGCCTCTCTTCTCAGCCCAAAGGTAGTCAACAAACACCTGTTGTACTGACCCCTTTGGCTCCCCTGGGCAGACCCGCAGTCATCCAGGAGAGTGGAATACTTCAAAGAGATCCTAGTATCTGCTCTCCTTCATGGTGACCTCCCCCTCTTATGATTTGGAAAGAGCATCGTTTGGAAGTTTATTTATTTCCTCCTTTAATAGAAGTATCATTTGAGTGGGTTATGTTTTATTTGCTAATGCCAGCTACAAACTTTTGTCGATATTCCAATTACTATCTATGCTGGAATGGCCATACCTTTGATAAACATATTGCTTGTTGATGAGCAAGTGTCCAGGACTAGGTATGGCTCAAACATACCCAGTTTCCGTCCAGCTATTTTACGGCCTTCACATTATTTGAACGAGTATCTTTGTTTCAGATGTTCTTTTCCAATTCGCATCTCTGTATCTCCCTATCTCCAGAAGTGTTATGTCTCCAAAATCGTTGTATCTGCAACCTCAACACCACGCGGGCTTTAAAGAAGGATGGGGAAAGCATTAAGCGAAGTGCCTTCTCACCTGTAGAGTCGCATTGCTTCAGAGTAGCCCATCAATGAGTTCCGTGATGCATTCTAGAGGCACGACTTTGGGTTGTTGTTGCTTAACAAGCCGTTCAAAATCTCTTTTAATTATCGAGTTCAACATGGAATATAACCATTGCTACTTTATTAGAATCCTTATGCGTCATTCAAGATTCCAAAGTCTTAGGGGTTAATTTATTAATAATAAGATATTAGTTCAGTTAGTGAAGGCTTGTAAATAAATTTATAATTATTATTGGTAAATTCCATTCAAATGAATCAATGAAGCTTATGTAACTTGGCCATTTATTTTTTATTTGTTTATTTGCTTAACTTAATAGCCATCACAGCTTATATTTTCTTTTGAAATGATAACTTATACATGCAACCGAGTAGAATGAATATTTTATTATACGTACAAAGAGAAAAGAAGAGGGTTATAGCCAGTCCACCCTCCCAAGTTTGCTTGTCCACAAGCAGTTTTAGTTTGAGTTGATTTCAGATTTCCTACCATCCTTTGGTAATAGCGAATTTGAGGGTACGTTAGGCTCAAATGCTCACGAGGGGCAGCTATTAGCGAAAGATCTTTTCCGCATATCAAGATGAGCTACAGTTCGAGAATCAATTTTTCCCTCATTATGGCAGGGAGTAGTTCTCTTTAGGAACCACATGTGCCCCAAAACTTTCTTGGTAGGATGCGCTGAAATACGTTATTTGTCCCTTTCATTTTGACTTGTTAAAAATTAGGATAGCCTATCAAATTCTGATAAAATTTGAGATTTTTTCTCTCTTCTAAGGCCGCGTTTTACGAGGTGCAAAGGTTAGAAAATTTCAGTTTTGGGTCTATAGTCCTTTTGGCTAACATTTTTCACTCACTCCTGTCCGTTTTCGTGAAATTCCGAGTCATTTTTAGTGTGTTTTTGGTCAATTTCGGGTTTTTTAGGCAACTCAGCAGAATAGGGAAATTTAAGCCTAAGAGCAAAATTGCTAAACTTCCAAAAAATCCCGAAAATTGCTGAATGTCCCAAAAATCCCGAAAATTGCTAAATGTCCAAAAAATCCCGAAAATTGCTAAATGTCCAAAAAATCCCGAAAATTGCTAAACTTCCAAAAAATCCCGAAAATTGCTGAATGTCCAAAAAATCCCGAAAATTGCCAAACTTCCAAAAAATCCCGAAAATTGCTAAATGTCCAAAAAATCCCGACTGCCTTATGCAAAATTGCTAAAACTTCCAAAAGTTCTGATTTTGCTTAAGTTGTCTAAAAATACCTATTTTTATTAAAATGAAATTGTCAAATGAGCTAAAAGGTCTGATTTCTTCTATTGACAAAATGTAAAATTGCAATGAGTCTCTAAAAACCCGAAATGCAAGTAAAAGGCATTTTTGAAGTTATTTGTTATATTTTTCACTTGCAATGAGCATCAAAAGAACCCGAAATGAGTTTTGCAAGTGTTTTTGTGAATTTTGTAGCTTGATATTGCTCATATGTACCCCGATTGAAGAGATTTTGGCATGAAGAACACTTGGCAAGGTCTGCAACTTTATTAAATTCCCCAGTTTTGCTCTACCATTGCCCCATTTTTGCAGATTTGAGTTTATTCAAGGTGCCTAGGGTTTTATTTATTTATTTATTTTTCTTTATTTTGGTTTGTAAACTCTTGTTATGGTTATGTTCTTTGTTTCTTTTTATTTTTCTGTTTTTGTTGCTTTAAATATTTTGTTCTTGGGTTGCCTTTCTATGGAGATTAAGATTGCATATTATAAAAAAAAATGTATGGCTGAAAATGCATTTTTCCACTTCACACACCCTTCATTCATTTCTCTTTCATACACCATCATACTTCATTCGCCCTTCATTCATAAAAACGTTTTTCTCTCTCTTTCATTCGCCATATCCATTGAAAACGTCTTGTATTAAAATGCTTTTTTTTTTTTTTCATTATTGGAAATGCATTTTCTTCATTTTAATAAAAAGGATGTTTTTCCTCCATTTCTGCCATTCATTTCATCCGTCATACATTTTCATTCTCCATTCACATTTCATTCCATCTCATTACCATTTTCTAGAAAAGAAGAAGAGATACAACAGTAAAATCCTGAAGCAGCATGAAGATCATCGCAGATGAAGGATGATGTAGTTAGAGTCGTGTCTTGGACACTTAAAATAATTTCAATTATGTATTTTACTTTCGACAAAGTATATGTAAAAACAAGTTTTGCAATTGCAAGTGTTCTTTTCTTGCAGTTTTGGAAAATATAATTACATGTAAGTTCTTACAAACCAAATCACAATTTGGATTGTAATTTTGAATAAGTCAATTGCAATTAGTTATCGATTGAGAGATTTTCTCAAGTTTGTTGAGATCCTCCCACCTTTTTCTCCAGACCTCTCTCCTATAAATACTTGATAGGGTCTATTGTAATATATCATCTTTTTAGCAAGCAAGAAAACTCTGCAGAATTTTGTACTCATAAAGTCTTTGAGCTTTATAGTTGATAATTGTGAATTTCCAAGTAATATCAAGAAGTTGGAATTTCAGACTTTGAGTTGAATTCCTATTTTGCATCCTTCATGTTCTTATGTCATTTTGGAGCATCATTTTGTAACTACTTGAGAATTGTGGAATATTGCTGAAGAGAGATTCAATTTAAATATCTGCAGTCTTTGTGCTGTAAATGTGAAGATTGAATTTGTAGTTAGTATTAGAAATTGAGAAGAATTGTGAGACTTTGTACTCGTAATAGTTCTCATTTAGAGTAATCAAAAGATACATCGTAGTTACAGACTTTGTGTTGTTTTATGTTGTATATTTTCATTAAGTAATCATTCTGAAAAGGGTTGATAGGATCTCATTCTTCAAGACTTTGTGCTTATTGGTTGTTTTCCCGTCCCGGAGGAAGTAACGTAAGTCTTTGTGCTTTCAGGAAACTTTATTTCCTCTTTCTTGATTTCACTGCATAGCTGTTGTAATAAGTTTTATTAACTTTTGCTATTTCTTTTCTGTGAAGAGAAAAGAACATAATCTTTCCTGAAATAAGAGGAACGATTGCTGTCCTACCCATATTAGTTTTGTTTAGTTAAAGGGGGAGCCTTCCCTTAATTAGGAGAGTTTAATCTCACGTGCTGTGGTTGAAACCACAATTTTGTATCCTTTCACAAGAATACAAAATTTTCAACCAACACACGTTATGAATCTTGCTTTGTGTGGGAAACTCTAATTCATATGCCACTTCTCCTATTCTTCTTAAAATCCTGTAGGGCCCAAAGAAACGGGGCTTAAGCTTTTCTTTCCCACTGACTTTAACGGAAGACTGTTTGTAAGGTTGTAGTCTCAAAAAGACCAAGTCCCCCACTTCAAATGTACGTTCCTTCCTTTTCTTATCAGCATACATTTTTTGCTGATTCTGGGCTTGATGGAGGTTGTCCCTAAGTGAGTTCATAATGTCCACATTCTAGTGCACAAAATCTTTGGCCCCTGGGACTCAGCTTTGCACTTTGATCAAATCCCCAAAGGAAGTAGCCTCCTATCCGTACAATGCTTGGAAAGGACTCATACCAATAGACATATGATGAGTAGTGTTGTAACAATATTCTCCTAAGTGCAACCACCTGATCCATCCATTTTGTTGTCCCGTGACATAGTTCCTTAAATAACCCTCCAACCATTTATTGACGATTTCTGTCTGCCCATCCATTTGTGGGTGATAACTGGTGCTTGGAGTTAGTGCTGTTCCAGCCAATTTGAATAATTCTTTCCAAAATAAACTGAGGAAACGACTGTCTCTATCACTTATAATATTTCTTGGTAGACCATGCAATCTAAAGACTTCTTTGAAGAACATATCAGCCACCTGAGGAGCCTTAAAATCTGATGATATAGCCATAAAATGAGCATACTTGGTTAGACGATCCACCACAACATAAATGCAATCTTTGTTTTGGACCCTTGGTAGGCCAGTGATAAAGTCCATGGAAATACTTTCCCATTTTTGATCTGGTATAGGCAAAGGTTGAAGTAGTCCTGCCGGAAATACATGTCCTTTATTCCTTTGACATACCATGCATTCTCTAGTATGCCTTAGTACATCTTTTTTTAATCCCTCCATGAAAATCTCTCTCTAATCTTTTTGTAAGTTTTGTAGAATCCTTGATGCCCCGCCAAGGGGTTATCATGGTAATCTTTCAGAATTGTTGCCCTTACATTTGATCCTGGTGTAAGATATATCTTGTTTTTGTAAAGGATAAGTTCATCTATTACTCTGAAGGTTTCATCTTGTATCTTCCCTTCCAAAATACTACTGGAGGTGGTGTCTTTGGTGTATTCAGCCATTATGTCTGCTTTCCATTCAAAAGACACAGCTGTTACCGAACCCAAGTGGGGTCTTCGCGAGAGGGCGTCTGCAACGACATTATTCTTTCCTTTCATAAACTCAATATCAAAGTTATATGCTTGAAGCTTACTTACCCATTTCTGTTGTCTATCATTTAAATCCTTTTGGTTAAGGAAGAATCTTAGACTGTTGTGATCAGTTTTCATGGTAAATTTCCAACAAATAAGGTACTGCTGAAATTTTTCCAAAGCATGCATTATTGCCAACATTTCTTTATCATAGATTGAATAGGCTCTTTCTGATTCTTTAAGTTTCCTACTCTCAAAGGCTATGGGGTGGCTTTTTTGCATTAACATAGCACCAATGCCTTCTCCTGAGGCATCACAACATAATTCAAAAGGTGACGAGAAATCTGGTATTGCCAATACTGGACATGAACTCATGACCTCTTTGAGTTTCTCAAAGGCTGATTGGGCTTCTTCTATCCAAGTAAAAGCTCCTTTCTTAGTTAAGTCTGTCAAAGGGGTAGTGAGTTTTGAAAAACCCTTCACAAATCTTTGATAGTAGCTACACAATCCTAGGAATCCCCTAAGGTGTGTAAGGGTTCTAGGCTTGGGCCAACTTTTAATGGCCTCTATTTTTTCTTCATCAACTTTTACTCCTTCCGCACTAATCTTATGACCAAGATACAAAATTTCTTCCATCCCAAATTCACATTTGGACATTTTTGCAAATAGGGAGTGTTGTTCAAGTATCCCCAATACTTCATCTATGTGTCTTAAATGTTCTTCCCATGTTTTGCTGTAGATCAAGATGTCATAAAAAAATACTAGTAGGAATTTCCTCAATTGTCTCCTGAAGACATGATTCATACAAGACTGAAAGGTGGCCGGGGCATTTGTGAGGCCAAAGGGTAAGACTAGAAACTCAAAATGCCCATAATGACACCTGAAAGCTATTTTGTGAACATCTTCCGCTCTTACCCTTATTTGATGATATCCCGAGCGAAGATCTATTTTTGAAAAGTATACTGCACCATGGAGTTCATCTATCAATTCATCAACCCTTGGGATAGGATACCGATTCTTGATTGTTTTCTTGTTAAGTGCTCGATAATCTATGCACATTCTCATTGTGCGGTCCTTTTTCTTCACAAGCACGACTGATGAAGCAAAAGGGCTAGAGCTAGGCTGGATGTGCCCCATTTCCAATAATTCCTTTATGGTCTTCTCAATTTCCTCTTTATCAGCCCTTGGGTGACGGTAGGGTGTGGTAATAATAGGATTTGCCCCCTCTTCAAGTTCTATAGTGTGTTCAAATCCTCTTTTCGGAGGTAATCCAGGAGGTATATCTTCAAATACTCTTTTGTGTCTTCTAAGGATAGGTTTAATATCAACGTGAATGGCTTTCTTTTGTGAAACAAACTTATCAAGTATCATGCACCGTGCCATCCATTCACCTTGCCCCTTCCTAGACATCATGCCAACTAAAATCTTAGAAATATGGTAAAGTTGTTGCTAATGAATATATACATATATGACTTATCAAAGTTGATATTATTCTTACCTTACAATTTTTTCCATTTTCTTGGATAAAACCATCCTAGGTGATCCATCAGCTAAACCTTTGAGGAGGACCTCTTCTCCTTTATGTGAAAAACAAAGTTCCATCTTTGGAAGATCCAAGGAAAACCGCCCTAATGAATGTATCCATGGGGTACCCAAGATTATGTCTGTATCTCCCAAGTTAACCACGTAGAAATCCTCTTTAGTGGGGTGCTTCCCCAAGGTTATGTCTAGTTGCGGAATCTTCCGGTTGCAAGAGGTAGTGGAACCATCAGCTAAGGCTACTTGAAAACCCTTAAATTCTTGAGTTCCAAGTTTCAGCCTTGATGCTAGGTTTGTGTCAATGAAATTGTGGGTTGCCCCACTATCCATAAGAGCAATTACCCTTTTCCCTTTGATTGTACTTCTAATTCGGAAAGGGTGATGTTTTGAGGCCTTTGAGATGGCTGCCAAGGTTCCTTTTTCTTCTTCACTATACCTTATCTTCTTGTTAGGTCTTTCATATTCTTCTAGCTTTCCTGGGTTCCCACTATCTTCTTCATCAGAAAGGGCTCCCATGTTGTGAGCTTGACTTCTACACCTATGACCCTTGAACCATTTTTCTTTGCATCTAAAGCACAAATCTTCTTTCTTAAGTCTCTCCCTTTCTTTCTCAAGGTCCTCTTTTTTACACTTATGCCCCTTATACCATTTTTTATTGCAAGTGTAGCATAAATCTTTCCTACGTAATTCTGCCCTTTTGCCATTAGGGAGGTCCTTCTTATGTTTATCTTTTTTGTAAGGGAACGGCTTAGATGACTTTACATGTGTAGATGTATCTTCTAATGTGAGTGCTTTATCAATGGCATCATCCAGAGAGCTAGGTTTTAAGGCACTCACCAATCTTTTGATGGAACCCCTTAATCCCTCAACAAAAAGGTAGGTGAGGCGATCTTCATCAATCCCTTTTACCCTTACGGAAATTTGTTGGAATTCAGAAACATAATCCTCAACGGATCCTTGCTGCCTTAAGAGGGTTAATTCCCTGAAGTCCTTTTGAGGATGTTTCCTATCGAACCTTTTAATAAGTTTTTGAGTGAATTCTTCATAAGATATTTTATTGTCACGCCCTTGTGTAAGGGTGCCATGGAGCCACCATTCGTGAGCCAACCCCTCAAGATGTAATATAGAAAATTGTACCGCATCCTCCTCGGTCATGGGACTTAGATTTAGATAGGTATTTAGCTTTTGTATCCAAGAGTAGGCTGTGATTTTATTTGACCCATCAAAGTTTGGTAGAGTTAATTTGTTAACCTTTTGTTTAAGATCTTTACTTGATTGGCTATCCTCTTTTTGGGGAATTTCTAGCTTCTTGGCTTCTAAGAAATTTCTAAAAGATATGATCTCTCTTATGTCGGGATCTAATCTTGCATAGGCTGCAACTGTATCCTCTGCATTTTGCAAGGAGGCATTGTTGTCTCCCTCCATCATGGTTTCTTTTCTAGGTAGGAAATTTGGTCTTTGAATCCTTGGGTTCGAGGAAGCATTGTTATTATTATTGTTTTTAGAATGGTTTGAATTTGTATCCCTCCCATTTGAACCGTTATTCCTGAGGTTATTCATAGTGACATTCATATCTTGCAAGGCTTGAAGTAAGGCTTGGCTTGTTTTTTCGTTTTGCTCCATTAGTGCTTGTGTTTTTCGTTCATTGCTTTCCATGAATGTTCTAAGCTCATTTGCTAATTGTTCACCCATGATGTCAATACTCTTAGGGTTCCTTCTGTGGTAGACTTTCATGTACTAATCCCCCACAAGGTGGTAGGAAAGAGGCTCTGATACTGATTGTAATGTTCCCTTTTGTACGAAGTTCTAGAATTAACCTAAAATACCAAAATGTTTCATGAAATAAGGAATTCAATCAGATTAATTATTTATTTAATATAGTGAAGCAATATTAAAGACATTTACTTATCCATTGTTCATTAGAGAGTACATGCAATTTAACACTAATTCCATAGTTTGCTTGATTAAATTAATGAAATGCAAAGTATCCCAAACTATCCTCTATTCTCCTCTAATCCACAAAGGGGTAGGAGTGGACCACGCACAAGGATGCCCTTAGCGCCTCTCTTCTCAGGCCAAAGGTAGTCAATAAACACCTGTTGTATTGACTCCCTTGGCCCCCCTGGGCAGACCCGCAGTCATCCAGGAGAGTGATCTACTTCGAAGAGATCGTAGTATCTGCTCTCCTTCATGGGCGTCCAAACCTCCCCTCTTATGATTTGCAGGAAAAGAGCATAGTTTGATTATTTATTTCTCTTAATAAGAAGTATCACTGAGTTATGTTTTATTGCTAATGCCACTTCTACTTTAAGAAATCGACATTTAATACTATCTATGCTGGAATATTACTTCTTTGATATTATATTAACAGTGAGCAAGTAATCAGACTAGGTATGGCTCAACATACCAGATTTCCGTCCAACTATTTCGGCCTTCACTGTATTTGAACGAGTATCTTTGTTTCAGATGTTCTTTTCCAATTCGCGTCTCTGTATCTCTCTATCTCCAGAAGTGTTATGTCTCCAAAATCGTTGTATCTGCAACCTCAACACCACGCGGGCTTTAACGGAGGATGGGGAAAGCATTAAGCGAAGTGTCTTCTCACTTGTAGAGTCGCGTTGCTTCAGAGTAGCTTGTCAATGAGTTCCATGATGCGTTTTGGAGGCACGACTTTGGGTTGTCGTTGCTTAACAAGCCGTTCAAAATCTCTTTTAATTATCGGGTTCTCTTGTAAGAATATAACCATTATACTTTAATGAAATCCTTATGCGTCATTCAAAGATTCAAGTCTTCCAGGGTTAATTTATTAATAATAAGATGTTAGTTCGGTTAGTGAAGGCTTGTAAATAATTTATAATTATTATTGATAATTATTCTAAATGAATATTAAACTTATGTAACTTTGACATTTATTTTTATTTGTTTATTTGTAACTTAATAATATCACAACATATTTTCTTTTGCAATGATAACTTATAAATACCTTGGTAAGAATGAATATTTTATTATAGATTTGTACAAAGAGAAAAGAAGGATTATGACAGTGGGAGATGCTTGCGCAATCAATGTGCAAGTCAACTTTGCAATGTCCATACACGTAAAAATGGTGGAATACAGTCACACACTCGCGTTAGTGGCAGTAGTGCTACTACACAGTCAACTCAGCAAGCGACACGGTGTTTGCAAAGCATGAAATGGAGAAAACCATCAGTTCTAGAGCAAATCTGCACCCCTGCAGGCCAGGGGCGCCCTTCAATTTGAAGGCTCAAATTCAGTTATCAGTGGTTGCAAATATAGTCTTCTTCGGATTTTTGCCAGCTTTCCAGTGAGTCACCATGAGAATCCATCCGATTTACGAAACTCCAGCAAACGACGGCAGAAGTAGAAGAAACTGAAAATTTATGCATCATGGACCGAAGTCAAAATGCAGTTTCTATGCCCCTGTAGCCCAAGGGCGCCCTTGAATTAGGCCTATCAGATGTTAGAATTTTGTTGGCGTTTAAATTGGCACCTCTGGAGTGCTGATTGTAAACGTTCAACTATTTCAAATGTTTTGCAACACTTCTATTTGAGAAGTCCTCTCTCAGAAGCAGTAAGGAGGGTGGTGAACTAGGGTTTCTATGTGGTGGGACTGCAGGGGTGCAGAGTACTGTCAATTTTTGTTCATGGTGAATTGGCATTAAGAATTCGGGAACATTGCCGGTCAGGGAGGGAGGTGGTCATATAGGCCGAGGAGAAACTAAAAACAATAACTTGAAATGAAACAAACTCAACATCAAGAATGTGCACTCAAGATCCCACTGAGGGCGAGGTGCTAACATATGATGGAGTTATTAATTGAAACTGAAACAATTAGGTGGATAACCAGCCATGAAGATACATCTATCTAATTCATCCGCTGCGGCGGGCATCCACTTAAGAGTGGGGATTCACCACTTGAGAGTGGGTACAAAGAGATATCAAATGTTTGTTCTCCACACTGGCAGTAAACCATCCAGGGGTAATTAATATGGAATAAATCAAGTAATTGCAGAGACTTAAAATGGTTGGATTAGTACTACTAAAATCTCAACCTTACAATCACAAATCTGCAAATTACTAGTTACAATGATAGAGAACAAAGCGAAGAAGAGGAGAATGAATACTAGCAATGTTCTTTTACTCTCCCAATGATAAAATAAAGACCAAAACTGAAATCTCATGAATCTGATACAAAAACAGAGTTTCTGGAATTTTGATCAGCAAACTGAAACACCATAAAATGCTCATAACTTCATCAAATTACCTCCGATTTACGTGAAACGAAAACCAATGTGCTACTGGAGGATAGGCGCCCAAGTTCAAATGAAAAAACAACAACAAAAACTCAGAATTTAATTCTTGCACGATTTCCAATGCACCAAGAATGGTACGGCCTTCATGAGGGGCGATTTGCTTCTTAAAAATCAGGAACTTCAATATAAAATCTTCCACTTTGCAAGAAGGGTCGCCATAGGTCTACAAATGCATAGCAAAGATACCCAGAACCAGAATAAATTTATTCAAAGAGCTGCTAGCAAAATTCACTTTCAGTTGTAGGCGCATCAGCAACTTCAAAATTGACAAAAACTACAAATTCTTCAATATTCGAGCTCAATCTGCTAGTCTGGATGAGAAGCAATCCCAAAACCAACTAGGTGTTATCTTTCAAACACAAAATTGGATAAATGCTAAGAGGTAAGCATTCCTCGAAGCTAAATTCATGAAGTCATTCCGAGAGCATAACAATATGATAAGCATAATGGATACCAAAGCTGGAGCAAAGCCTTCATTTTATAGAAGCTCAGAAAACTCTTCAAATTCTCAAGAAGGCACACCAAAAGACACAAGAGTCTTTTCAATTTCCAAAAAATCAATTAATTCTTCAAGATGGCGTCCCTCTTGCAAGCTAATAAACTTCACTTTATTTAAAAATATAACTCCTTAAAAGAGGCGTCCACTTTTCCCAAGGCATTATGACATTATTAAAAATAATAATAAACACCTAATGAAGGCGTCCCCCTTCCAAGTCCCTTTTTTAAACACAACTTAAAGTTGTTCTCCTAAGCAAGGGGTCAACTGCAAATTATAACATTAATGCCTTTATTCACCAAAATAAAACTTTTAGAAGTCAAACTTGAATTGCATTAAATGCTCCAACTGAAAAAGAAGACCTGAAGACTGATAACTACATACTACCAAAAATAGAATTTACTATAAATAGTAAACTCCCTAAAATGCCATAGAACCTCTAGGCTTGGAGCCCTGGTTTTGTCTCAGAGCAGAGGCCTGGGGCTGGGATGGTGGGTAAGGCGTCATAGCGGATGCTGTGAGGAGAGGGACATTGCAGAACATAGTGTGCTGACTGAAACTTTTCTCTGGTTTACTTAGGTCTGCTCACATTTATTCTGGCTTTTAGTCTATCCAGTATCCTCAGGAATTAGAAATGAGGCGGGGGTGTAGGAAGTGAGGATATGGATTGGTTGGATCACTGGGCCATGCATCTCTTGGTGTGGCGAGAATGCAGACTCTGGGATGTATGTTTGGGATAAGGGTACAGGCCATGATTCTGAGACTCGGACTTTCAACGGACTGTAGGAGTGACTTCATTTCAGCATTTCAGCGACTTCGGACTTCAGACTAAGACTCGGCAAAATAAAAAAAGTTGAAAAAACCTTAGAAAATTAGAGATTTTTAAAGATTTAAAACTTGTTTCAAGCACCCTTTATTGAATACAACACAAATAAAAGCAAATTTGATCACATACACAAATATACAATGATCACATAAGTATAAAGTACACAAATTGTAGTTGCGCTGCTGAAGGAAATAACATACTTTGATATATAAAATTAGTCAAATGTATACAAAACTCATGGAAAATGAAATCCATGACATCAAATGTTCCATACAAATATGAAATATCAAAAGATTCAAAACAATAGCTATAAGTCTATCACTCTATGCCTATGGCACAGTGGAGCCAGCATCCTTCCTACGAAGGCGTCTAAAGGTCCTGGATGATGTTGCAATTGCAGCCATAGTCTCTGCCTGTGTCTGAGTCCCCATACCACTCTCACCACCAGTAGCTATGTCTCCTCGTGCTCTAGCCTCCTCCTCAGCCATGGCTACAACCTCAGCCTCTCTCTCTGCCTGGTCCACCCAATCAAGGTCCTCGTCACTAAAGGCTGCGTCTGTAGCCTCAGTGATCCACTCAGACTGTGGATCAACCTCCTCTAAACAGATCGGGGTGTTGTCGTGGTCAAAAGCCTTCCTGTATCTGAGCCGAAGGTTGTAATGAACATATACCAGGTCATTCATCCTCTGCACTGTCAATCTATTGCGCTTCTTGGAGTGTATGTGCTCAAACATACTCCAATTGCGCTCACAACCGGATGAACTGCATGGCTGGCTCAATATTCGTATGGCATCATTTTGCAGGTTCGGTGTATCAGAACCAAACATCTCCCACCATCCATCTGAGATGAGAAAAAGAAACAAAATCAATCTCATTTCAAGTTTCAAGTTCAAGTTCAACATTTAATAATAAATTATAATATAAAAAGATGAAAATTATTGCCTTAAATATATTTTTACCTGGCATTAATTTTGTCCTACTATCTTTGCACATTTGACGTGCAAAGAAGTCTCCTCGTGCCTTAGTGAAGGCATCTATCTCCTGCACTATCTGTGTAGTAACAGAGGGCAACATTCTCTCTATCGTCGAGTAGATCCCACTAAGAATTTCTCTATCTGCACGGAGATCACGGCGGAAGTGGAAGGCCGGATTTAGGAAACATGCGGCTGCATGGATGGGCCTATGGAGTTGGTTTTGCCATCTCCTATCAATGATCTCCCAAATGGGACGATACTTATCATCAACTCCACCATAGACTGATCTAATGGCCTCTTTTGCCCTATCCATGCCCTCATATATGTAGCCCATTGCGGGCTTCTCCCCATCTGCAACTCGTAGGAGAACTAGCAAGGGCTCAATGAACTGCAAAGTGCAAACATGTTTCACAAATAAGTAAGTGTGACTGTCAATGAAAATGAACAAATAAAAGTAAGATATGATTAAAAATTAAAACATAATAAAGAATTAAATGTTACCTTCACAATCTCATCTGCTGGTGTCCAAAACCCTGCCTCATCAAATATGCAATCAGCCACAGCAATCCCTGCAGTGCTTGTAGAAAAGGATGAGGAAGACCACTCCTCACTAGCAAACATGCGCCTCAAAGGTGCCCTTGACCGAATCAAGGATTGCAACATGATAAAATTTGATGCAAACCGAGTGATGCCAGGATGAGACAACTCCCTCAACCCCGTGTATTGCCTCATAAGGTTAAGCACCCATGCATGATTGTAAACAAATTTGCAAATGTTTCTTGCTGATTCCATACATGTTTTTATCCATGGGAGCTTGCCAAGATCCTCCATCATGAGGTCAATGCAATGGGTGGCACATGGAGTCCAAAATATAGTTGGGTGCCTCT
>VDFB02167241.1:0-10443 GCA_007258455.2 Sequoia sempervirens
CTTTATTTTATTTGAGATTTGTGTGCAAGTTAATAAGGAGCACTCTAGAGTTCCTTTATCTTGAGATTTTATTTTGTTTAATAATGGCTGTATATTCTACTTTTTAATTTTGTAGTTCATTTTATTTTTTATTATTTGGTGTAGGGGATAAAGGTGAGGTCATGTTGAAAGCTTTGGTCAATGTTTGAATAATTGTTCCTTTTCAACATGTTTTTCACCTACAAGATTGATGACCATTATCCACTACCTTCTTTTGACCTTTTAGTTTCCTTTTAGATTTCATGCTTAATTATTTATGTAATATGTTAAATAGTTAGTCTTTTGAATTGGTTATGCTTATTTGTGGATGATTTTTAGTCATAATTTTTTTATGATTTTGGAGATTTCTTGAATAATTACACTTTTTCAAATATAAATAATTTGTAAAATTATTAAATATAAAATGTAAATTTAAAATATAAATATTATGTTCTTAAGATACATTAATTTGTAAATGGAATGTTAATATGAAAAATACATTGATTTCACAATCTTGAAATATATAATTGATGTTCAATTCATATTTATTAATTACAATTGATTTTAAGATCAATAATGTGTGTAAGCAAATTAATTTATCTTTTTTTCTTATAATATAGAATTGTGTAAGTGTTCTTTATTATTATTATTATCAACTATTACATTATTTATTTATTTTTTTGGAAAATTATCTTATAATATTTATAATTTTTAAAGTCCCTTCCCAATTTTTGAATGTGCCTTAATAGGCATTTAAATCCAACAAAATGAACAACCTAAAATAACACACAATAGCTATGCCCAAATTGCACTACTTAACCTAAAAGATTGTAACTAAGTCAATTATGCATAGTTGCAATAGACTCCTTTATAGCTAATGATACACTAGCATGCATCTATAGATGACATCAATATTATGACCCCTTACAAATAGTTTGATTTGTATTTTCTTACACAATGGCAAGGTGTGAATACACTACTCATAATTCTTTGAATATGTGGCATTGAGAATTGTGTAAGATAATTTATTGGTTATCAATATTAAATTATGAGTACCATTCATGAAAACTAATCTACTTCTTCAAACTAGTGGTTAAAAATTTTGAATATATTTTGGAGCATGAGGATAGATAGTTCTCAGAGCAATTCTTATCTATTGGGCTATTGAGTCATAGTTAACATAAAGGAAAAATATATAGAGACACAAAAGCCTTGATCTGGACATAAAATCCATCACCATATAGGTATTGCACACAACCAAGCATGCTTAACAATCCAAAATTAAATTACATAAAACTATATGTAAAGAAAAAACGTCTTGCAATGTTTGTAAAATTTTAAAATGTTTCCCCTTATCAAATATTCAATATATTCATGTTAATAATTGTGACAAGAGAGAACCTCCACAAGTATTAAAATTCTCTTGAAGATATACAAACAAACATGGAGACACTTAGTACATGAAATCCAACATAATTTATATCCTTTTGATTCCTTAAAACTTCACTTCCTTATTGCAATTGGACATTACATAGTTGGAGCCCTAAAAAATCCCCATACTTGCAAGTGTCTTAAGAAAACAATTAAAAAATCCAACCTCCTTTCAAAGATGACCAAAAATATTTTTTGTAGGCAACAAGTCATTGCCCTAACTTGCAACATTGTACCTATATGTGGGTTTGTTCAAACATAAATTAAAGTAAATAGTTAGAGTTTATAGTTAGGGTTTGACAAAAAAATTGAGAATTTGTTTCTTGAAAAATAAGATAAACTAACTAGCTTTCATCTGTACATTTAAAACATTTAGTTAAAGTTCAACGTTTTTGAAATCACCTGAAACCCATTGATATTGATATTGATTTCCAAACAATGCAAACAAAACAACTACAATAGCTACTAAGTTTCTTCTGTAGGGACTCTAGCTGCTTGCAACTCTTGTCTATAGAAATATCATATTTTTCAAGTATATATACAAATTTAATTAAAATACTCTTAATTAGAGACATTCATTCTTTTATCAATGAGTTAAGCAATTTTATTTCTTTCATTTATTTTTCTAAAGTCTTGTTACAATGATATGATTTATTAGTCTCAACTATTACTACCTAATATATGTTGATTTGTATTTAATTAATTGCATTTATTTAATTAGCTTATATTTGGTGAACCTCTTCCTACACAAACTTGTTTTTTCCTGAAGTTTCTTATTAAATTGGGTTTTCCATAGCAACATATTTATGACATATACATCTTAGTTTTAGATTAAAAAACTCTTACATTCATTTTGTTTTATTATTCTTACATCATTACTATTTCTTTTAGTATAGATTTAAGCTTTATTTTATATATTTTTAATCCACCCTTAGCAATCATATTAGGGTTTCATTTTAGATCTAATATACCGCTAATATTTTCACATTTTTAATCTAAATCTAAACTTTTAATCTACATGTTTTCAATCTTTTTTATTCCATGAGCTACTTGAGATCTTAGTCTTTCTTTTGAAATGAGTGCTCATATAAAGCCTAACACATCCAATAAAATTGAGATCTTCTGTGTTACTCATTGAAAAATGCTTATCTTTGTTAAGGTTATCTATTGTATTCTAAAATAAATTATCTATATAAAAAATTTTACGAAGGTTAAATAATGCAATGAATTATATAAAATTAATTTAAGTAAATATGTTGGATTAAAAATGATTGACCTATATATTTTAAATATATTTATGTTAAGTTTATTAATACATATTAATGATAAATCAATTATTATATATTATTTATATTTTATATTAATTATATTATATGCATATATATTACATATATGTATATATATTATAATTTATAATATAATATATAATAAGACAATGATAATATTATAGACTGAGACCTGCTCAAAAGAAAAATAAACTGAAGAATCTACCAAACTAGAGCGAATGGCGAATTGAACCTGTGACCTTGGGGGAGCAAATTGTACCAAATACCCTCAAATGTGATTGAAAAAAGAGTAATCAAATTGATGGAGCGAGCTCTGTTCGCTAAGTGGACTGGTCCAGACTGCCCGAAAGAGGAGATAAAGGCTTGGTGGGAGAATAAATTCAAAGATCGGGTAAGCATCTCCCAATTACCAAACTCTTTTTTTCTCATAGAATGCATAGACCAAGAATTGAAACTGGAAATTGTAGAAGGGAATCCCCTGTTTATGAAAGGCCATTATTTTCATTGCCTAAGTTGGAGATCTAGTTTTGACCCATGGAACTATCAAATAAATCATATCCCTACCTGAATCAAACTGGTAGACCTACCCACAAAATTCATGAATTTAGATGCCATGGTAAGATTGGGTGATGCCCTAGGAGTATGTCTAGGGGTGGATGAGAACTTTATAAACAAGAAAGAAGGAGAAAAAGCATGCATTTTGGTAGAAATAGATGAGGGGGTTGGGATTTATAAGAACATTGAAATCCTGTCAAAGTTTGGGAGTTGGCAGCAAGAGATAGAACTATGGGAAGGGACAGAAAACAAAAAATGTCTCTTTAGAAAATAATTCTTGGAAAGCTCCTCAAATAGGAAAGCAAACACTGCCACAAATCACAATGAGAAGATAGAAACAGGAGAAGACCAGCTCTAAGGAAATAGCAGACAAAAAGCTAGGAGACAAACCAAAGGAGAGTGGAGAAGCACCTGAACTGAGAAGAACTGATGGATCCTTGAGGGAGCCTTACATGCCACCTCAAAACCTATAGGAAGTTCGGAGGTGGGGAACAGGCAGGCAGAGGAAGCCCTCAACGCGCTCACAGATGATACTCAAGAGCTCTAGAGGGACATTCAAACTCAACTCTGGAAATTATTAGAAGAAGTAGCAAGGGGTGAAAGGGTCCCCCAACCTCTAGAAGCAGAGACTGAGAGGATTATGCACAACATTGAATCAAATAATGATGCCCCCCTCAGGAAGAGTGGTGCAGGAGCACCTAGGAAGCATTAGGTAGCACTAGGAAAATTTGTGAGTCTAGAATGAAGTTTTATTTCAGTTGTGTTATTTTGAGGTCATGTTGACCATTTAGTTAACATTTGAGGTTTATGAATAAGTCTTGATCTGTTGTGATTATTAGAATAAGAAGTGAAGAGGATGGATGGGTTGAGGAACTAAACTTGCTTAGGTTGGAAGCATTAGGTAGCACTAGGCAAATTTGTGAGTCTAGAATGAAGTTCTATTTTGTTGTGTTATTTTGAGGTCATGTTGACCATTTAGTTAGCATTTGAGGTTTATGAATAATTCTTGATCTATTGTGATCAGTAGAATAAGAAGTGAAGAGGATGGATGGGTTGAGGAACTAAACTTGCTTAGGTTGCTAACAATTGGCAAGAATTGAAAAACACAGTGGGTTTTACAACTCTTACTTTTAGGTCTTGAATAAGTCCGACCAAGGAAGATAACTAATTGAGGGACCTTATTTAAGGTGAGCCTCGACCTGTGAGTGGGGTTGAAAGTCTTGATATTGTGTAAACACTTAGTGGATTGGAAGAAAACAATGCTTTTGTGTGATTTTTTTTCTGATTTTTGTCTGAAAGTAGGGATTAAATGGATTGAATCTATTGTTGTTTTGCATGTAGGATGTAGTGTTGATAGAATACAAGTTGTGTGTGCCATTTTCTAGTCTCTTTGATTCGTTTCCATTCATAGTTCGTAAATAGTTCACTTTTACCCTGTTGCTAGTCTAAACCAGACAGTTTTGAAGAAATGGAGTGCTAGACCACTTTCCCACCGTACAAATTGTACGACCCTTTGGGAACAGTGCCTAGACTCCATGTTTGTACATATGGTAGGTTGTAGGGGTTGGGAAAGGTCAGGAGCTGTTGGAAAGATCTTGCCCTAGGCGAGCTTGGCAGTGCTCAGCTAGGACAGTCAGAGAGTGTAGAGCACTAAGGTTGCAGGGGTGCCAATCTCTTGGTGAACCACGGTGTGGAGTGGATGAGGATTGCCTTGTAGAGGCTTGTTAACAAGAAGGAGGCTTAACATAGACTGGGAAGTGGCAAACAAACTGATTGTTCTCAAGGAGGTTAGAAACTGGCTTAAAACAAGCCTAAATTTGCTAAGTTAAGGGTTGGAGCAGTGTATGAACAGTGGAGGCTCTAAACCCCAAAAATATTCAAGGTGTGGGCAAGGGTACCATGAATCTCAAGAAAATATTTGGGTTCATTTTTAGAATTTGGGCATACTTTCCACTTTCCTCGGGTTAGAAGACCTAATTGGGGCTCTAGGGCTTGTAGCCTTTTCTAACCCTAGAAGAGGGTTTGGTGAGAGCGATGGAGAATTGGAGATTGGTGGATGATCAAGAACCCTAGGGGAATGATCTTGAAGCTATGGGAGACATCACACACCCCTGCATCGTATTAGTGAAGGTTGGAGAATTAGTTAGCCCTTAGGAAGATTAAGGGTTAAGGAGAGAATGGCAGAGAGAGCACCAAGATTGGCTTGGTTAGGGAAATGGAGATGATAGAAGGGTTGGCCAGGAGAAGTAGGGGTTCCTAACAAGCATTAGGGCCTATAGGTTAAGGTGGTGGAGAGTGACACCAAAGGGGTTCGCCAAGGTGAGACCTAGAGCATGGGACAATGAGTGTTCCATCCAACCCTACCCTATCAAAGAGGAGGAAGATGTGCCTCAATCAGAAGAAGAAGAAAATGAGCAATATTTAGATGGTGAGGGAGAGCTCTGGGCAGAAGCAGAGGAAGGTGAGCTACTGGAAGTCAAGTAGTTGGAGAAAATTGAATCAAAGTTGAAGGCCCCTAACATAAAAGGAAAGAACATAAGGGGAAGAATGTCAAATAAGACCAAGCTGATGATTGCAGGGAATGCCTCTGGGCAACAAAAACTAATGGTTGGGAAGGAGAGCCTCCTTCCCAAGGTAGAATGAGGCTCATAACATGGAACATCAAGGGCGTCAACACCCCTGACAAATGGCACATGGTCAAGTGCCAAATTGACCAATCAAATGCAGACATCGTACTCATTCAGGAATCAAAATGGAGCAAGGAAGAAGGCCATAAAAGATTATGCAATTGGAGACAATGGAAAGGCCATTTCGAGGAGGCCTCAAGAGCTTTAGGAGGTTTGGGGATCATTTGGAACCCTCTCACAATAGAAGGAGAAGTAGAAGCAAAAGATGATAATTGGAAAATGTTTAAGTACAAAGACATGAGAAGAAATGTCTCCTTCATCAACATTAATGTATATGGGCCAGTGGCAACAGGGGCAAAAAAGAGATTATGGGACAAAATCTCAGGTGAGATAGAAAACAAAAGACTGTACAAAGGAATTGTAGTTGGGGACTTTAATGCAACCCTGAACAATGAAGAGAAGCAGGGAGGCCTAAGTAGAGTAACAACCATTCAAAGAGAATTCCAGGAATTCATAGACAAAAACCAATTAAAAGATGTGTAGACCAAAAATGGAACATTCACGTGGTCCAATAGAAGAAAGGACTTCACCAGCATAGCAGAAAGGTTGGATAGATTTCTACTCTGGGGAGATTGGGAAGAGCTGGAAGACACTCATGAAGCTCATATTCACCCCTTTATGAGATCCGACCATTTTCTAGTCTTACTATCCTTTGGCCAGGATGATCCTCCCAAGGGTAGTCCTTTCAAATTTGAGTATATGTGGTTAAGAGATGAGCAGTTGCCAGAGCTAGTTAAAACATGGTGGAATGAAATCAGGTTTGGAGACAAGATAAAGCTCTTCAAGATAAACAAAAAGTTGAGTTACACAAAAAACAAATTGAAGGAGTGGAACAAAACACATTTCAAGAACATATTCAAAGAGAAAGAAAGAATAGAACAAGAAATCAGGGCCCTGAATGAGCACATAATAGAAAATGGAATGGATGTAGTTGATTCTGAAAATGAGAAAAACCTGAAAGATGAACTAGCATAAATTCTGAAGAGGGAAGAATGTTACTGGTGCCAAAAGTCAAGAGAAACATGGTTGAAAGAAGGTGACAGAAACACCAAATTCTTTCACAAAACAACAATTACCAATTGTAACAAGAAAAGGATTGTGTATATCAAGAAGGCTAATGGTGAAATGGTGCAATCAATAGAAGAAGTCAACAAAGAAGCAGTAAAAATCTTTGAAGAAATTTTAAACAAAGAAAGTCAGGAAAATAGGGCTGCTAGAGACAAGTTACTGAGTGCAATCCCTTCAATAATAACAGAAGAGCAGAATAAGTTCCTCTATTAAAAGATATCCCTGGAAGAGGTAAAGGAAGCAGTATTCCAAATAAACCTTGACAAAGCACCAGGCTCGGATGGCTTCCCAACTGGCTTCTTTCAAACCTTCTAGGACATTGTTGGGAAAGACCTAAGGGCTACAGTAGAGGAATAAAGAAAAAGAATGACAATGCTAGGGGCAGTGAATCACACCTTTTTAGCTTTAATCCCCAAGAAAAAATATCCTCAAACAATGAGTGATTTCAGGACAATAGCTCTATGCAACACGGTGTACAAGGTGGTCACAAAAATAATTGCAAACAGACTCAAAGAAGTGTTGAAGGACGTAATATCAGAGGAGCAGAGTGGATTTTCCCTAGGATGGTCAATAGTAGAAGGCATTATCACAGCCCATGAAACAATTCACTCAGCTAGAAAAAATAAAGAGGTGTGTATGACTCTGAAACTAGACATCCTCAAGGCCTATGACATGGTAGATAGGAATTTTCTATTGGAGGTGCTAAGAAAATTTAGTTTTGGGGAGAATTGGGTAAGTTGGGTCAAAAGTTGCATCTCCACAACAAAGTTTTCAGTATTGGTTAATGGAACAACAAATGGCTTTTTCCCTTCTACAAGGGGGCTGAGACAGGGGGATCCCCTATCTCCATTTTTGTTCATAATAATGGCATAAGTTCTTGGGAGAGGAATCAAAAGGCTTAGAAGTGAGGGAAAGTGGAAAGGAGTGCATGTAGCCAATGGGTTGGAGCCCTCAACGCATCTCCATTTTGCAGACGACATAGTCCTCATGGGAGAAGCTAGTAGAAGGGAAGCAAGAATGATCAATTTTTTTTGGATGACTATTGCAGAGCTTCGAGACAAAGCATCAAATGGGGAAAATCAGAAGTCTACTTTCTGAATACGCAACCAAGCTTGCAAAAAGATATAGCCAAAATTTTAAACTTGAAAGTTGCCACATTGTCAGGGCGCTTCTTGGGAATTCCATTGGTTGCTGGTATCAACAAAAACTGCTACTGGGAGAATCTAATCAACAACTGTAAGAATAAAATGGGCACATGGAAAGGTAAATGGCTATAATCGGCAAGCAGGCTTTTGATGGTCAAATCTGTTTTATCAGCCATACTAGTATACTCAATGCCATGTCTAAAACGCCCAAGAATAGTAGAAGAAGCTCTCACCCAAATCTTCAGAAGATTCTTTTGGAGTGGAACAGGGGACTATAATAAGTTTCCCCTTCTAGCCTAGGACAAGATATGGACACCCAAGGAAGTGGGAGGAGCAGGGGTTAGACAACTATCTATAATGAATCAGAATGTGGGGGCCAAATTGGTATGGGACATACACACAAAAGGGGAGAAAAAGTGGGTTAGAATCATGAGAATAAAGTACTTGGATTCAGATGATCCGACAAGAATCCTCACAATAGTGAACCCCCCGAGAGAGTCAGCAATTTGGAATTTCATTATGGAATGCCGAGACATAATAACAAATCATGTAACATGGGAAGTCAGGGATGGGACTAGTGCGTCATTCTGGAATGACTCTTGGTGTGGGAAACCTCCCATTGGCAACACCCTGGGACTAGATGAAATAAAAAAAGAGACGGTAAGGCTCTGGGGGAATAAAGTAGCCAACTATGGCAAAAAGACTATCAATCAAGGAGCCCACATTTGATGTTGGAATGACCTACAAGTACTTAATGCCCCACAAGCACAAAAATATGCACTGGAAAAGATCCTCAAAGAAAGGTTTTTTGTGCCATCAGATGATAAGGATCAGGTTAGATGGTGTGGCTCTGCTACAAGCTCATACAAGGTGAAACTAGGCTATAAAGTAAAAGAGCTAGCCATTGCTTGACAAGATTGGTCATGTAAATTGATATGGGGGAAGAAATGCTTCCCTAAGGCTGGAGTTTTCGCATGGTTGGCAATACAAAGAAGAATCCTCATAGAGGATAGGCTAGCCACATTTGGAATCCAAGGCCCGGGAAGATGTTCTCTATGTAAAGAAAATGAAGAATCAACAAACCATCTCCTTTTGACTTTTCCGTATGCAAATTACTATTGGAACATAGTGAGAAGCAAGCTAAACCTATAATGCCCTATGCCAGCGGATCTCTCAACCTGGTTCAAGATGTGGCCACAAAAAGGAAACAAAACAGTCTTTGGAGGAATTTGGCAGCTAACACCATCTATAGTAATATGGGAATTGTGGAAGGAAAGAAATAAGAGAATTTTCTAGGGGAAAGAGCTAAACAAGGATAGGCTATGGGACAAAATTGAAAGAGCTATATTTGAACTGGTTAATGAGGATGCTCGGAGCAAAGCGAGCAAACAAAAAATATACACAAATTGGGATGATTGTCTGATCAAAAAATTCCCTAGCCTCAAGCCACCTCTTCTGAATGGAAATAGCTTAGCTCAAACTAGCAAGGCAAAGAGACTAGGAGTATCCTGGAAAGAACCAGAGCTAGGATGGGTAAAGGTGAACTTTGATGGTGTAGCTCGCGGCAACCCAGGGGGCGGTTGCATTGCAAGGGATTCACAGGGAAGGATATTAGCAGAAAAATCCATACCGCTGGGAGTGTGCTCGAACAATGAAGTTGAATTTAGAGCAACAACAATTGGCCTTCAGTTGGGAATATACTTGGGGATAAAACAAATTCACTTGGAAGGAGACTTGATGATTATGATTAATGCCATTCAAAGAGGCACCGCCTCGAATTGGAAATTAAATCATCTATTGCAGCAAGTCAAAAAATTGGTAGACGGGTTCGAGGCCTTCAAAATTAGTCACATCTATAGGGAAGGAAATGATAAAGCATATGAGCTGGCGAAAAAGGCATCCAAAATATCCACGTATGAAAAATTCATCGGGCGACGTCAGGGAAAGGATCTGGCATCGGAATCAAGGTTGGTGTCAAAAGGAATCACATGGCAATAAAAGAGATATCCAGGCATTTTTCCTTATAAGACAGGGGTCATTATCAAAAGATCAAGCATAAGCAAAATAAAGCAATTTTCGAGGAATGTGAAAGATTGGGAGGAGGCTGGATTATCAAGCATTAATTCGCTTGTGTACCATCACCAAGGTGGCAGCAGCTAAACACGTTCCCAAGGAATTGAATGAAGGAAAATGAATTATGATAGATTAAGGCCTTATACAATAAAAGGTAGTGGTGAGAGTAATCTTTCACAT
>VDFB02167242.1:0-30297 GCA_007258455.2 Sequoia sempervirens
AGAATAATTCTTTATCAATCCTTTCTTGAGATGCTTCTTTTGCCTTCAACAATTCTTCACAACCTACAATAAAATCTGATAAAACTCTCTTAAACTTGCTATAATAAATAGAGAATAATGAGCTTTGTAAACTCGAAAGAGTTTACAATTACAAAGCACAAAGCTTATCTCACAAAATCTATGCCTATTCTTTGCAAGTAGAGTTCTTCCATGAAAAACAATGTCAAACCAAGTCCTTCATCAATTTGGGTGTCCCAAACTAAAGTCATAACTCAACGTTGATTATGAAAATATCTTGCAAGCTTCTCCTCAAAGTTGGCACCCAAGAATGGGCCCACTTAACTCAACCTTATAAAATATCTTATCATGCAAAAGTGTTAACTCCAAGATGCCAACTTGGGTGCCCAAGGTGGGTCCAAGTCAATCTCTGTTAATTGAAACATATCTCTCCACCATTCATGCAAATATCATGCATGATTGATCATCCCCTGTTAATTGAAAGTAGTCACCTATTATCTGTCATGCAACTCAAGTCATTAACATGCAATTCAAGTCAACTAACATGCAACTCAAACTAACTACTTGCAACTAAAGATAATTGAATTGAACTAAACTGAACTAAATTGATCTGGACTAAATTGAACTAATCTGAATTGAATTGAACTAAACTCCATGCATGTAAACATCAATCCCTAACTTCTAGGATCTTTACATGCATTACTGAAGTGTTATCTCTTTTCTCCAAATAGTTAACTTAACTCAAGGTGGGTTCCACCTTCCATGTGGGTGCCCCGTGTGCTCCTATTATTTAGGAACTCTTCTTGGATGCCTTCACATGTTCTTGTCATTTATAATTAATTACAAATGTCAATTAACATGTACATTTCATTTGAATTTAATCTCTTTCTAGTCCTAGTGTTGGGGAACACTTTCCAAGGACTTAGGAGATACATGAAATAATGTTTAGGATTGCAATTAAATGGCATCCTATTTCCAACAATTAGTCCATTTGTGTTAGATATTAAAGTTAGAGATAACAAAAATTTATGGTTACCAATAGGTATTTGGTCCATTTAGGTTGCATATAAGTTATATTTTAAATAAAAATATGATATTCTACTAACAATAAAATGATATTTTTTGTTGAGCCAGTAGGGATACATTGATTAAGTTTTGGTTGAACCTTTAAAAAGTCATTTTTTTACACTTCTCATTAGATGTGTTTATGTCAAAATTTGTGTGATGAGTCACACCTCCAGACCTTTGTTGTAGATAGATAAGAAGTCAATTCACATTTCTAAAAAAATGGAGGTCCTACAATATTCCATGTAACTACTACATACTTACAAAGTTAGCCCGAATAACTACTAGCCACTCTCCCCTATTGGTCCATTTGTGTTAGATATAAAAGTTAAAGATAACAAAAATTCATGGTTACTAATAGGTATTTGGTCCATTTAGGTTGCATATAAGTTATATTTTAAATAAAAATATAATATTCTGCTAACAACAAATAATATTTTTTTGTTGAACTACTAGGGATACCTTGATTTTAAGTTTTGGTCAAACCTTCAAAAAGTTAAAATTTGGACACTCTCACTAGATTTGTTGATGTGGCAAGTTGTGTGATTAGTCACACCTCCAAACCCTAGTTGTAGATAGGTAAGAGGCCAATTCACATTTTGTTTAAAATGAAGGTCTTACGATATTCCATGCAACTACTACATGCTCGCAAAGATAGCCTACACAACTACTGGCCCCTCCTCCTTAGTGTTGTAATGTTTTTTATTTGTATCTATTTGATTTTTAATAAGAATATTTATGTTATATATTTTTATGCATAAGAGAAAGTTTATTAATTAAAATTAAAAAATTACATAAATGGCCAGCCATGGCCTACATGCAAAAATGCATCAAAGGGGTACAACCACAAACATCTGCTCATTCTAAGTTACATTTTGTCCACTAGATTTGGTGTGAGATTGCAATTCCATTTTAATTCTATTTAGTTATGTCTCAAGAAATTTCTTTTTCTTATTCTGCACTTCTTGCCAATCCTCCCCATCTTCTTTATTTTAGACCTTTTTTATGGGTTTAGTGATTTGAGATGCAATCTGTGGAGTGCTTCCGCCACTTAGTGCAGGTGATTTCCAACCACTCATTGGAGAAGATGTGGCTATTGGGTTTGACACTGTAGTTTAAGATTGACTTTTGAAGAACTATTTGGTTGTTGAGGCTGACTCTTAGCCAAACTAGGGGTGAAGCCACAATAGTGGTTTACAATTCAAGTGAGGAAGGAAAACTCACAAAAAATGACCCCAAAGCAAAAAAAGTGATTTTGGGGGTTCGTACGAACCTACTAGTTCGAGCGAACCCATTAAAGAGTTCCATTTCGAACGAGACCGAAACAGAAAAACTACTGAATTGGTCACAAAAAACCAAATGCTAGCAAAGGGGTTGGTCGAACCCCTTGCTGAAGGAGTTTGATTGAACCAGGGTTGGCCAGAACCATGGTTCAAAGCAAACCCCTGCGTGAACCCCTCCCTACCCTCACATCCAGGCTGCGGGGATCATTAGCGGCGAAACCCATTTGGAATTAGGTAGGTCTCGAAATGAGCTATCCAATGAATATAATATTAATATCTTTTGATTTTATTATGTATTTGTTTTTTTAGTTTTATTAAACATTGATTTCTTCACAGAAAATGAAGGTCTTTGTTACGCACATGTGGAAAAATAGCAGTTATCAAAAAAATTAAAAATATGAGTGCACTAGATATTGAGTCCTTGAGATCCAACAAAAAATAAAAATTAATTCGATAAACCTAAAAAAAATTACTTGTTATGCGGTCACTATATGCGGTGTAATTTGGTTTGATTTGAAACTTGATTAAGAAAAAATATTCAATAAAACTATCTAACCAAGTGGAAGCACTAGATATCAAGAGTCATTAAATCTAAATTAGAAAGAATTATAATTTTATCCTTCTTGGGAAAAAGTTATGTGTTATACGATTGTCGTCACTTTTTAAAAATATTGTTTTCTAAAAAAAACTAGTTTTCGTGGGAGATGGAAAAAGAAATGCAATCTAATTCCAAAAATTTTGAAAAAAATATTTTTAGAATCTACAGACAAATGTGACGAGAGTCTAGTTTGCATCATCTTCAAATTCCTCACATTTTGGCCGCTATATGTGCCCGAATGTGAATATTTAGTTAAAAATAATAATTTCAATGTCCAGTTTGGCCAAAAATTGTAAACCACTATTGTGGGATCACCCCTAGCTTCTGTATAAGGTTTCATAGCTTAATATGCTTTATCTTTCTTAATCTCAAAATTTAGGGAGAAAGCGGGCATCAGCTCGAAGGTTCAACCTTTTCCTCATTCACCTTTGATGATGCTTTGATTGAGTAATGATGAGGCAAAGCATCATTCCACCATGACTATTGATCTAAATTTTTAATGATTCTGGAGCAGGAATTGTCCATATGACCCATTTCAAAACACTTCCTACATTAGAAGGGTAAACCTTCATAATCTAGAAGTTGTGTCCAGTTGGACCATCAAAAAAATTGAATGTGATATGGATATGGGAAGATCATTTGTGACATCAATGTCAACAAGGATGTGAGAAAAAGTTGTGTGGGTGAAATTAGTTGTGTCTGAGTCCACTACAAGGAAGCTTCCCAATGAGTCCCCGATCGCTTGAAAATAATCTACAAACCAAAATTGTAACAAAAGATTCAGAAGGAAATTCCAAATAGGTTTTACAAAATAAGATGCAGTAGTAGGGTTAAAATCTAGAAAGAGAAGGAGAAGGCTTTAGCCCCTACACCATTTATCTTGCATAATGACATCCCTATTGTGAATGCAGTCAAAAACCATAATAAAAAACCCTTGAGGACAGGTACCTAAACTTCTCCATTACCTTTGAGTGTGGGCAACCATGCCGATGAGATCCACTGATGCAGATTTGTTAATTTTGACCATAGACGATTGAACTGGCCAATCAATCCGTTGGAGGAAAAATACTGCTCACTAGCCTTGACCTCCTTTTTGAGCTTCTTTGAAAAAACCAGAACAGTTGAGGAGGATGCCTTTCTAATGAATATTTTTGGGCAGATCTTGGAGGTCCCATGCACATTAGAGGCTGAATTTCCCTTCAGAGGGCGAGCATCCTAGACCGCAGACTTAAACTTTTTCCCTTGATTCGATCCAACAAGCATATCCCTGAAGGACAAACTATGCCCATTTTTTTAGTTCCACGATCCCTGGTAACCAATAGCATGGTGAAGAGATATTGAATTTCCCGTATAGGAGTATTCTATGCTCCAAAATTCTGTAGCCCTAACTGAACTAGGGCATACCAATGGAGGTTTTGAGATCTCGGTATCCTTCCCTAGCAACGAAACCCCATCGAAGGTTGGGAGAAAGAGCGTGGTAGGATTATTGTCACCTGCAATCAAAGAACAAACTAGCGTTGAGGGAAAGACAGGGGTAGCAACTATGGAAGCTACGGGAGCTGCAAGAGTTACAGAAATGCATGACATCGCATCGTTATTTTTATTGATAATAAAAGAATTTTAAATTACTTTTCTTTAATAAGAATCTTTATTTATTACTATGTATTTATATTTATTTTTTTCTTATTTATTTTTCTTTACAAAATTAACAACAAATACAATTTGGTTAATGGACATATAAATTATTATTAATTTTAATTTAATTTGAAAGCTAAGATAGTTTGGTGCATTAATGTAACACAATGGTTATGTTTTTTCAAATGATTTCTTCCCGGATTCTATTACAATAAATTTTGTTTCTTATATTGTAATGGAATCTTGGAAGAAATCATGTAAAATGATTTAAACATTTGCACCAAATTATATTTTACTTTAAATTAAAAATAAATCTTACTATTAATTTATATGTTCAATTAATAAAACTGTATTTGTTTGTGGCTCTATTATAATGGAATCTTGGGAGAAATCATGTAAAAAGATATAAGCATTGTATTACATTAATGAACCAAACCATCTTGACTTTAAAATAAAAATAAAAATTACTATTAATTTGTATGTCCAATTAATCAAATTGTACTTGTTGTTGGCTCTATTGTAATGAAATCTTGGAAGAAATCATGTAAAATAATATAAGCATTGCATTACATTAACACATCAAATCATCTTTTTTTTTTTTGGCTGCGAGGAATCGGTTAGCATGACCCCCAAATAATCTTTGTAAAACTTTTAGCATTGGCCCAGAAGTGACTTTGGCATGACGCTCCCTCACACATCAAATCATCTTGATTTTAAAATTTAAATTTAAATTAATATTAATTGATATTTCCAATTATCAAACTCTATTTGTATTTGTTGTTGGCTCTATTATAATGGAATATTGAAAAGAATCATGTAAACAAATATTATTAGATCTACAAAAGAGTATTTTTAGATTTTAAAAATATTATTTGTATGAATAGGAGTTGTAAGAACATCATATTTTTCACATAATTTTAATTTTTGATAAATTGGCCCAAAGAGATGTTGTGCATGTATTTAGTGGACACTTCTAGTTGGGAAAGTTGAACCCCAAATATGATTTAATTAGTATGAATTTTTGGCTAGATCATATGTTTGACCAAAATTGACTTTCAATTAGAAATGCTTACATTAATTTGTGTTGATAAGTCGGCTTGATGTGTGACACAAATTTGAAATTTTAACCATATGTTTCTTATATTAGTGCAATTGGTAGTCTAATGTCATACACTATACTAGAAATTTCCCAAGTAATGGGAGTCTTGATTTATTATCTAGCTACTCTTGGTAGAGAGCATTGGAAAACAATGAAAATAGCCTTTAAGTACTTGTGAGGCACTACAAAGTATTTTATTTTGTACTAAGAGAGTGCTCGTAACACTTGGAGATCCAAGGGTTTGTTGACTCAAATTGGGTAAGAGATCTACCAATGGTTATGTTTTCAACATAATTCATAGTATAATTAGTTGGCTAAGAAATCAATATTTTATGGTCATTTTATCCTCTATGAGGTAAAATAGATGGCAACTACTCATCCTTATAAGAAGGTGATTTTCTTCCAAATATTGTGTTTAGATATTGGACTAACTCAGAGAGTAGCTTAGATTGAATGTGATAGTCAAAGTCCCATTATCCTAGTAAAAAATATAACTTTTCATGTACAAATGAAGCATATAAATGTTTAGTAGCATTTCATTTATGACATGGTTGATGGTGGAAGGGTGATGATTGAAAAGGTTAACACTTTGGTGATTGTTGTCATTGCATTGACAAAGCCTGTGAACATAGAGAAATTCAAATAATATAGTGAATCTATGTGCATCACAACCCCTAGTAGATAGATGTTGTTGATCCCCTTATTCTCTTGCAAGGTGTTTAGCAAGTGGGGGAATGTTCAAAAAAAGGTGTCTCAACCTTACCTTTTCTAAGATTTATATTTAATTGTTTATTGTGTTTCATTTTAACATGCAGTTTTAATTTAGCAATTTATAATTATCACTTAGTTGTCATAAAGTTTTTGAATACAACTATTATAAGTTGTACTATTGTCTGTGCAGCTTTGAGAATGCAAATTACCAAAAAGATAGATAAGATTACAAGTGGAGTTCTTTAGATGAAAGAGAAATTTTCTAAATTTTCTCTGCTTAATTTGGTTATTGGGATTTGCATGGAGATTTTAGTTCTACTTTTAGCCCATGATTTTCTCTAGTTGCTTTTAGAAACCATTGGTGGTCTCTAGTTTCGGGTCTTGTCTATATATTGGTTCATAGTTTGGAAATGCATATTTTTTTATGATTGTATGATTTTACATAAGGTTATGTTGTCAAAATGTCTTCAAACTTGTATTGCTTTTCCATGCAAAAAATTGATCATGTTGATGTATTGTGAATACATTTGATATATTGGCTCTTGGTCCATCCTTTATTAGCTGGAATCTTTGGTTGGAAAGGAATCGTCAGATTTTTCAAGATGTGATATTGGTGGCCCCTCGCTTGTGGTGGAAAATTCTACATTCTTGGGAGAAACTACTGCGGCTAAGTGTGATTTGACAACATTAGTGTATTAGTGTGATGTTGGTTGTTGTAATCGTCTTGATCTTCCTCCTCAACAATGAGAGCTTATGTGCAACAAATGTAGACATCCTACCCCGAAGGTGAATAGGGAGGGGAGATGGTGTCCTCCAGCTCAGGGAGTCTTAAAAATCAACACAGATGGCTCTTCTCGAGGAAACCCTGGTCATGTTGGAATTGGTGGTGTTGGTCGAGATAGCTCTAGAGATGTTCAGTTTATCTTCTCTATTTATAAGGGTCTTCATACTAATAATTTAATGGAGGCTCAGGCTATTTTATCCATTGTGGAGCGTGGAAGTCAATTGGGTTGGTGAAGGATCATATGTGAGTTTGATTCCCAGGTTGTGGTGAACTTTTTGAATAGGTGGCATTTAGATGATGTTAGCTGGCATTTGGCTTTGATTGTTGATCAGATTCTCAACCTTTGTGCTTCTTTGGAGCTTGTTACTTTCACTCATATTCCTAGAGAATGGAATGGTCTTGCTGATTGTCTGGCTAAATGGGCTTCTGATCATATTCATGATTGGAATCTGGTGGACCAGGGTTAGTTACCCTCGGACCTTTCTCACCAGTTGGATCACTTGCTGGAGCTTGATAGGGCTATGTAGTGCCCTTGCTTTGTACTTCTTGTTTTAATAAAAAAATTTACCCCTCCTTTATGTTAAATAAATTTGATATATTATAATTAGATTTGCTATCATGAATACATTGATTCTAATTTTAAAAACTAAATTTTATCCTAAAATAATTTCTTAAAAATAATATTGTCATTATAATCTTTTATTTTTTATTTTTTTCATTGTCATTTACATTGGGGGAACTCCTTTACTATATTTGATAATATGCACATATACAACTATTGCATGTATATGCATATGAATGGAAATTTTCTTGAAATATTCTTGATTTAAAAGAAATTTAAATATGTAGGAGTAGATAATTGATCTTGAAAAAGTTCTGTTAAGGTGCCGCGTGTATCAACCAGACCTACAACTTTTCAAAATATTTTAAAATTTTAAAATTGTTTATAATATCATTTTTTTTTATTGAATGAAGATATTAAGCAAATCTATGTTTGTAGGTATGGAATATTTATAAGATTTATTAAGTTGAATTCAAATTGTACGATTGAATTTGCATATGTAATTTTTTATATGTATACAAAAATAAGCTAAAGCTTTTGAACATAGAAACCACTCGCCTATTAAATCAACAAATTTTAAATAGTGTTCTTAGACACATCCTTACAAACTCTAATATTAGAAAAGTGAAGGTGAGCAAGTTTTTAGCCACATGTTCTCACATGGCATTCTCATGAGACACATATTAGATCTACAAGACAAATCAAATTTGAACCCACAATAATTGAAACTAACCTTCATTGATTTCCAGGTCTATTTAGATTCTAAAACACTTATCAAATAAAGAAAAAATGTTTTCTAATAGAGATGATATTTTTTTAACACAAAAATGAACCAAATTAATCCTTCATTAATTTTACAAATAAATACCCTTATCCTTTGCATTTAATTTCTATACCTAACTTTTTGATTACTTATCTTAATTGCTTAATCGCTAAAGATTAATTATATACTTATTATTTACATTTAATTAAATTAAATTTATTTTGTAATGTAGATTAATTCATTTGATGAAATATTATGAAATAATCCCTCACTTTTCTCTATATCACTTATATAAACATCATCTAAATATAATACATACTAAACTAGCATATATATATTAAATATTAATCTATATAATATACATCGAGAGATATATCAGCTACTATTCAATAATCATAACAAATATGCTTAACAATTTTTATGTTGTTCTTTTTGTAATGGAATCAAGACCCTTCCCTACTAAAGAAATAAAAGTACAATTTAATCATTATTTATGTTTAATCAATTACATAGGCCCATATCCTTATGATATATATTAATTTTAAAGAGAAACCAATATATAAAGATTTAAATTTTATTTAATAAAATACTTAATTTAATTAATCTTAAAAAAATTAAAAAATTAAAACAAAATTTAAACATAATTATAATAAAGTTTTCTAAAAATAAAATGGAAATAATAAATGAGAAATAAATTGTTATAAATAATTTCTCATAAAGTATAAATATTAAGTCAAAACTATGCCATTAAAATCCAACAAAATTACATAATTTAAAATAGTTAAAAATACATCGCTTATATAAAACTTCCAGCTCATACATTATTTAGACTACTGGTTACAAACACAAACAAATGAATTTGTCTGTGCCTCCCCACTACTACGAAAGCTCGACTGAAATCAAACAATAAATCGCTACAGTTTAACAGACAATACATAGAATGTCAGAGCTTTTGTCTGAGATATTGTGGCACTCTGGCCTTCCTAGACTTGTATAAGTTGGAATATAATTTCTTCATCCTAAAGGTGAGAAGCAAGTCAAGGCCTAATCCCAACAGGCAAACTCCAGCCATAACCACGAACACCAATCTGTAACAGTGTGCCCCCACGCATGTCTGCCCATTTTCCATATGTATGTCATGTCGCCCGATTAAAAGGCCGTTGAAGCTTACATATGACCATCCTCTAGTTGAGGGTGGTGAGATTGCATAACCTTGCCCGTCTTTGGCAGCCTCGATGTCGTATAAAATCCCAGCCAGAAGACCAGAGAAGAGAAAGGAGCCCAAGGGCAAGTTGAGGATGAGGAAGTTGTAAATCAAGCCGTAGTATTTCAATCCAAAAAGCTCAGATGCAGTTGGGACGGAAATGGAGAGACGGACGCCGTAGCAGATACCCACTACCATTGATCCAATGTACAGAGACCCCTGCATCCCGATCGCCATTGTTATGTACCCCACTATCATCACCACCTGCGATATAGCCATCCACACCGGTCTCGGTACGCCCGCCTTCCTGAAATCCAAAGTTTTGGTCATGAATGAGATCTTCGGATCTGATCGAAGTTAAGTAATCTCAAGAGGAAGCATTAACTTAATTATTAAGCTAATAACTAAATGTACTACCATTTCCGAACTTAAAAACTAAACCAGATGTCTAGATGTCCATTATACTTCTTTTCTAGTTAAATTCATTTTTCTGTTGGTACTTTCGCTTGATTTTTTTTAAGTCGATTTATTCTAAGCTTCAACTTGGATATACCTTAGAAAATGCTCTGAAATGAAACCCGCTCCAATCCTCCCAAAGAATCCCCAAATACTGATGAGAGACACAAACACAGAAATATCAACGTAGCCCATGGCCAGCCCAATCTGCCCCATGTTGTTAATCACTGCCATACCCGTCCCAACGCCGCAAAGAAAAGCCAAGAACAGTAACCAGAAGTCAAATTTCTGCATCGCCTCAAATAAAGTATGATCTTCCCCAATAAGTGGCTTGCGCACGATCTGGTCCAGGCTTGGCGGCGGCGGCGGAGATTGACTAACAACAGATACAGAACTGCCAACCCCCGCAGCTCCTTCCTCAGCCGTGTTTAACAAGGGCTCTTTAATTTGTTTGTCGCTCGATTTGCCCACGGATGTCCGGGGATTCGATTCAGCGTGGGCAGAAAATCGTCGCTGTATCGAAAGTTTGGCAGGCACGATCAAAGGCGCGGCGAGGAGTAGCAACAAGAAGCCCACAAAAACACGCGAAAGCACAACTCCGTGATCGCCAGTCATATCAAAGGCAAGCAAATAGACGGCCGTAACAATTGCCAAGATATTCAAGACAGAAAAACTGTCAACTTCCTCTTTCTCTTCCCTTTCGTCAGCTGCAGGAGGCACGGGCTGCATAAACACCATGGCAGTGACGCAGACGACGGCAGGTACGACGGTGAGCATCAATAGAAACGAAGAAGGGTTTCTGGCAAAAAGGGCGCTGCAAATGTCGGTGAAAATGGCAGTGCTAAGGCCAATGTAGCCTTTCAGAATTCCCACCACGGGGCCTCTGTTCTTCGAGAAGTTCCGCATGCAAGTCACCAGCACCGCCGTGTTCATCCACGTCGTGCTGTTCCCTCCCATGCACAGAAACACACACATCTGCGCCAACATTTCAACCCATTGGCACCTACACAAAAACAAACCAAAATAGAGCAAAACCAACAAAACTTTACCTGCCAATAGGGCAGAGGTCGAATCCTCTGGCTGACCACCAGCCATTGAGCGCCGTAACCCATGAGTCCTTCCACAGAGCCAATCAGCAGAATCACCCAGGCCGGTAAATAGTCCGAAGAAAAGCCTGCAACCAAACCAAAAGCTTTTCCCACATCTTTGGCGACGCTGAGGTTATTGAGCTGCAGCTGGTTTAAGCCCAGAATGGCCTTGAGAGCCACGGAATAATTAGCGAAAGCATAGTTGTTGCCAGAAATCGCCTGCACCCATATGGCTGTAACCAACCCTAACCACTTGTTCGTAAGCAGGCCTCCCATTCTCTGGCTGCCCATCGAATTTTGAGATTCCAGTGTAGAAAGGCTTGAACCGTAATTTGTGCCGGTCGGCGCAAACTATAAACTACGACTCTTGCGATTCCGATCCCGCTGTAGAGTCCACTATATAATACTCGCGACTGTTTCCACGACACGTTTCATCGTCAAGTTGGTGAGTTGTGCTACAATTTTTTGCACATGGCCGTACGACATAATAGTGGTGTCGTGTTAAAGAAGAACTCGTTGTGCATACGGCAAACGTACGTTAAAAATTGGCGGCTTGTGTTGCTTCCGGGCGGTGATAAGACAATCTGTATATGAGATTTTATTTGAAAACTCCACACAAGATTCTCCTCCAATTGAAAGAGAGCCACAAGCTTTATACCAATTTATAAACTACTTTCACTGCAATTTAATAACGTCATTCCACGTGTATTATTGACGGACGAGAGCTAGAGCTACTCATACCAAATACGGTGCCGTTTTGTTTTGTCTCGTGTTTGGTAGACATAGAAGTCAAAGTTTGCCTTCTCTTAATAATTTAGTATGTTATTATGAGTATTTAATGGTTAGGTACAATTATGATAAATTATGCATTAAAAGCAATAATGAGTGTATCTTTACCATAAGTGTCATTTTATAATTATGTGTGATGCAAATATATTGATAAGTAGTGTTGTAATGTCTATTTATTTATTTGTATTTATTTGATTTTTAATAAGAGCTCTGTCAGTTGAGTCCCTTCCTTAATCAATATTTTGATGTTTATGTTACTGTAGATGTCATAATGTAGTTTATCTGTCTTGTTGTGGTTGCATCTCGAGATGAAAACAATTTCAAGATTTTATTCTTCACAGTTGTGATAATCTCCTAAATAATCTCCTTGAAGGGTTAATGTGGATACAACTACATTCTTAATAATTATGTGTAGATTCAATTTAATTGCTAAAGGGTTTATGGGTAATTTTCCTAATATTCTTAACCTTGGAAATATAATCCTAGATGTGGAAAAAATTGTTAGGATAAAGATTCATCATCATTACTAATTTGATATCCCCTAACCTTGTTAGTTTTACCATATAATTTTTCATGCATATCACAAACCTCCTTAGATATTGTACATGAATCAAGATGAAATTATAAATCAAAATAAATTAATAAGGAAATGTAACCAAGATATTTCTCACATGTTATCCACCAAATTCTCTTTTCCTTTAGCATCAATAGGTTTCTAGTAATAGTTTCACTTACATATCTAGTAAAATCTATTTTCATTAGGTAATTCCATATTAATTTTTTCCATGAGGAATATCCATATGGGGTTAGAAGCTCAACACGAATTTGTCCAATTGTAAGAACACAATTTAAAATCATAAATAAAATTAAACACAAGTCCCCACACCAAAATCACTGAGATATCCATAGTAAATTATGATGATGTCACTTTATAATTAGTGATTATAGTACTTACCAAATCAATGAACTAGTCTCAATCTTAGTGTATTATAGAAGCCAAATTAGACCATAGCATTGATTTTAATTTATAGAATGGAATAAATCAAATTACAAAATATAAATTATATGAAAAATTATGCACTTTTAAAATTTACAATCAAGAATGTCATTATATGAGCTCAAACAGAGCCCTACAAGTTTTCAAAATGAGAAGTATTTAAGATTGCTTATAAGAATATAAAATTACTAGAATATATAGATATAAAAAAATAAAAAAATATCTATATGTCACTAAGGAGCTCCTCAAAAGATATCATATATTAAAAATTGCTAAAAGAAAGGAACCAATAGACCCAAAGTAGAGTCTCTAAAGATGAAGCGCAAAAAATCAAAATGGTAATAGTGAGGGGTTAAGATTTTTAGGTAGGATGTTAACATCAATATAATGTAATTTAATGTTACCTAATGGTATATAACCAAAAATAGAATATTGCATTAGGGTTTTAAAATTACCATCCAATTACCCTAAAACTACCTTAATGATAAAAAAATTCATCCTTAAGGTGAAGACCACACTAAGGTTGCAAGAAACCATTTATCAATAATGCATTAGTTTATAAAAATGGCAGGCCCAAGTTGGTCACTAAATGTATGAATTCACCATTAATGGTGGATTTGAGGAGGAGCCACAAGGCTAGCTAGAGCAAGTGACTAAGGAAGTGTTATCACTTGGAATTTCAATTGGCTTTAACTGTTGTTAGTAGTGGGGATATAAATCCACCTCTAGTGGGATAATATATGTAGCCTACTTATTATGTTAGGTCTATCTAGGGTATGAATTGTAACCTATTGTAAATTTATATTTTTGAATTTTTAAATAAATCTAAATCTAAAAAATAAATAAAAAATAGACTTAATACCTCTATATGGTTATCATTCCTATGTTAGTCCCTACACAAGACATTCTATGGAATATTTTTCCTATGTAGATAATATTCTTTGTAATTTGTACAATAGGGTAGTGTTGGGAAAATATGTATCAACCTTACAATTACATAAGGTACTATTGATACGTCAATGACGGGGGCGCATGGGCCCCCCCTCCCCCACGAGGGGTCCAGGGGGGATCATTCCCTCGTCTGGGGGAAACATACCTTAGCAGGGGTTTGGGGGCAATGCCTCCAAAGGAAAATTTTAATTATATTTTATTATTATAAATCTGGACCATTCATCATTAGGTCTTAAATTTGGCGGCCGATATTAGGTTAGCTTGATTTTCCCTAAAAGGAAACCCTATTTTATGAGGGAATCATATTAAATGAATGTGTAATGTGATGTATTCTAAGAGTTTGATAGCGGTTGTGTTGCCTTTGGATCTTTGGTTTGTGATACTCCTATGAGAAGCTTGTTTTGCAAGTATATTGTAATCTTCACAATTTTTGAATAATATATTGGGCAACTTTTGGAGTGTGGAATTTTTCTCTAGAAATGGTTTTCCCCACATAAATCATTGTGTTACAGTATGCATGATATTTATGTTTATTTTTGTTTAAGTTTTAGTAAATAAAAAGATCTATAATGTTTTGCATTATTCTCCTCTCAAGATTAGTGTGGGAAGTTGTTTCACTACCTTAGCTTGCTTACAAGTAGGAGAGGATTTTTGTAGGGATCTCTAAGAAGTGCTCCAATTTTATTGATTTGACAATCAATCTATAGGTAAATTGTTAGGAAAAAGGTGCCTCAACCTTGCAATTACAAAATGATCATATTTATAGTAAGTTTATATTTGAGCATAAATGAGTCTAGAGTTTTCTCCAAAACTAAAAAATGGTCAAATAAACATGTTGATAAAGTTTCAATCCAAGATCATGTTTTGATTTCAAGATATTATTTTTTTCCTTTTTATAGTTTCAAAGTCAATTTTGAGACACCTAGAGGTTTTTTTGGGGCATCAAAGTGGTTGTAATTAGGGAATCTAGTTAAATCTTGTTTGAGCACTTCATGAGATTTCCTACAATTTAAATGGTTCATCAATTAGCCTCCCAAATCAAAAGTTATGGCCTCTAAAAGTTGAGTCTCTTGAATTAGAAAATAGGAAAACATGCTGGACAAAAAAATGAGTTGTATGAGGTAGTTACACATGTTGGTGTGTGTTGTAAAATGTCACAGGGAATATTTTATTGGAGATAAGTTGGGTAACACTTCTTGGGTGGTTTTAGCTCATGGTTTTGTAAAATGTCATTTGATGGTTTCATGTATCATATCTCCTATAAATGAAGTGCTTGAGATGAAGGTTGTGTGTAAGATCCTTGTATATGTTGAGTTACATGTGAATCTTTGATAAGTGATACTATTGTGAAAACTTGTTTTGCAAGTACATATGGTAATATTGTTGACTTCTAAGTAATTTATATTGAGCAACTCTTAGAGTGTGGATTTTTTCTTCTTAAATGGTTTTCCCCACATACATCATTATGTTTTGGTATGAATGGTATTTATGCTTTCTTTTTGTTTTTGTAACTATTGTAAATATTTGAATTTTCTTTCATAACCCTCTTCTCAAGATTAGTGCAAGAATTTATTTTTATATCTTAGCTTCCTTATAGGTTTTTGGGTCTTTTAGAAACAATGGTAGGGTCAAATTTGACTCATAGTGACCAAACATATTATGCACCTATTCAATATGGAAAACACTATCTACAAAAAACCATTTTGTAGATCTAGTCTCCTATATCTAGTTCAAATGTCACATACACATATGTAGATTGATCACAACATTTATAAGGTGTCCATGATACAAATTTTTTAATTAGAATGGATTAAAAAAGAGCTACACTATATAATCCATTCATAATTATAATATCAAATCAATTATATAATTCTTTCCATTCTTTTCATATATCAATTGGAGCTATGTTTCTAATGAAGATTACACATGCAAGAATTTAAAATCATACATAAACATATAATCTATGTTACTATTATCATTGACCATAAAATTTGTATGATTAAGCTAGAGCTAACTAGGAAATTTATAAGTCAACAAATCGAGCCTTCTTGTTGGTTTTTTATCTTCTAAAATCAAGCATGGTTTTTCCAATAGCTTGTACAAGGTAACCTTGTAAATATAAATTACATGTATAGATCAATAAACAAATTCCTTAAGTAAGTGATTCTTTCTAGGTATATAATACTATGTTTAAAATGTAAAAAAAAACTTAAAAAACTAAATTTATAAATTACATACAATCTAACCTGTTGTAGACAAGAGGTCATGAGGTCTAGTCTCCCCTTGTCTTTGTGGTACCAGAGGGCATATCGTGCCCACAACATTGGTCACATGAAAAAATTTTACCAGGTGCACTGCAGTTTATAGGGGGGCTACTCGATTCCTATAGTATAAAAAAATTTACATATATTCATACTAAGATGACTTGTCTTGTGAAAATATTATATTCCAATTTAATAATTTAAGATATTTCATGGGATAAAATACATTTTTTACATAGAAACCATAAAAAACAGGATGACCTCTTCATAATAGGAACATAATAAAAGAACAGAGATATAAAGATGACCCCATATGATTGTATTTACCCAAAAGTCACAAATAAAATCTAAATAAATTGCCTACTTATCAATAAAATTGTGTTCCTCTTCCATCCTTATGGCATAATTAAGTTAGTGGATCAATAGATTTGGTTATATATTACACTATATTTCTAATTCGATTTATGAAATAGGTGATTATCTTCAATTTCACGCTAACAAGTTGTGACATCTGATGATTACATGATTGTAGTGGGAGGGAAATAATTACTTAGTGAGAATACTTATTCCTTCTTACCACACATGCCCATTTTAATGTATCTATAAGTTTGATTTTGATAATTATAAATAAATTTTCACTCAATATTGCTACTACCTCATGATTATTCATAAAACATGTATGGTAAAACAAAATTGATAGAAATAAACCATATATTTTATTAAACATATTGAAAATGCTTATGTGTAAGCAAGTTGGAATTATAAGTATATTCTATATCTAAGAAATGGAAGAACTATTCTTATTTTAGTTCTTAAATACATCACTAATAAATACAAAGTGAATTATATTTGTATTACTCATCCAACAAGTACACTTGGTACTCTTCTAAGTCTAGGGTTATGCTTAATTCATTTTTATGCTTAAAAATAATATCGTGATGGTGATAGAATTTATAAACATCATATTCATATGTGATTTATTCAATTAAAAAAGATAGTTATGAACATATAAATATTGAATGATAACAGATTTTTAAATGTTAGGAAAGGAACCTCAACAAATATTCATGGTAGAATCAAAATGAAAGTTTAACATGTTTGTATATGATGTTTGCATGTAAAAATATTCATGAGAAAAGTAACTCTAATTAATAAATAAAGAGAATGGAAAGAACTATGTGCCCAATGTGATGTTGTGATTATAAATGGATTTTGTGTGTACCTCTCTTGTATGATCTTGTGTGAAGGGAAAATGTGTATTTTGAACAACATATGATATTTTTTTCTTAATTTGTGAGCATGTAAAATTGTGTATTGGTTTTGGAAAAGAAAGTATTATGCATGTAAAATGTGTAATCCAATTTTGTGCGTTTGAAGTTTGACCTTGTGTCTACAAAAATTGTGAAAAAATTGAGTGTTATCCTACAACATGGTTGGACATGGGGCTGGGAGTTATTTTTTGAAGGCCCTTATGGCCAGGGACAGACTTTGGGTTTGTAGGATGGATGTTTTTGCTGTAGATGCAGGGGTAAAGAAAAACATTAGCACTCCCTATAAGACCACTTTACCCTTTAGCCACAGTCTTCTAAATTAGAGTGAAACACAATCTCGATGAGGGAAATTCATGGTTGTGATATGCTTCCCTCATACCATTATAATGTTATCGTGATCATTATTGAAAATATACTTAAGGTGGTTAACTAAATTCAACGTCAATATCACACATAATGCCATAACAATAGCCAAAAATTTAAAGAGGAAATTATTTAAATATATAGAATAAAATTAAATGATAATTTATAATCAAGATCTATGGTTTTGTCTCAGCTTCTAGACTACTCTCTTGAGTGCTTTGGAAAAATAACTTAATCTTGCTAGAATTTTTTTTTTTTTTTTGTGGCTTTTTATAATTGTCAATGTGACTCACTATTATTAGGTAAATGGTAGGTACTTACAATGATTAAAAAATTACTAGTAAACATATGGTTTCCTCTACATATGAAGGGAATTTCCCTTGTATCATGGGGGTTTGAAATTTTTTTACATACTTTACTAAAAAGTGCAAAAGAGCATAAAAAATTCAAAAACCATGGAGAAACCTTAGATAGACTAAAGACATGGAACCATATAGGTTTCCTCATAAATGAATGGTAATTATAGAGGATAAAAGGAAATGTGTAGAATTAAATAGAAATGTTGAGTTTAACCCTATATATGCTCACAATAAAAATTTAAATATTTAATTATTTGTTAATTTTTATAAAATGCATAAGGGAAAGGATGATAAAATAGATTTTTATACCAATTGAATAATAAAATAATAATTAACGAGCAATAGGAGGGAACATAATTTTTTGTAAAATATTAATCATAATCCTTCAAAACTAAACACAAAGTTTTAATTCTTTCCCTACACAAAAAATATGGAGAATAAATAAATAAGAGGTTTCAACTTGTATAGATAAGAAAAACATGAGATCCAAAGAATAAATTAGAGGATTTTTTTTTTTTTTATGAAAACCTTCTTATTTCACCATGAATGATCTTAAAATATCATGTTATTCCATCTACAAGTTGTGTGAATTTGAAAAAAATAGTCTCACTTTTTAAATACCCTCACTTTCTATTGGGAATAGGATGCCATTTAATTGCAATCCTAAACATACTTCATGTATCTCCTAAGTCCTTGAAAAGTGTTCCCCAACACTAGGATTAGAAATAAATTAAATTTGAATGAAATGAACATGTAAATTGACATTTGTAATTAATTCTAAATGATAGGAACATGTGGGGACGCCCAAGAAGAGCTCTTACAAAATAGGAGCACATGGAGCACCCACATGGAAGGTGGAATCCACCTTGAGTTAAGTTAACTATTTGGAGAAAAGATAACACTTGAGTAATGCATGTAAAGATATTAGAAGCTAGGGATTGATGTTTACATGCATGGAGTTCAGTTCAGTTCAATTCAATTTAGTTCAATTCAATTTAGTTCAGTTCAGTCCTATTCAGTTCAATTTAGTTCAATTTAGTTCGGTTTAGTTCAATTCAGTTTAGTTCAATTATGGTTCAGTTATCTTCAGTTGCATGTAGTTAGTTTTAATTAAATGCTAGTTGACTTTAGTTGACTTGGAGTGCATGACTAATGACTTAAGTTGCATGATAGATAATAGGTGATACATTCAGTTAAGTGGGGATGATCAATCATGCATCATGTTTGCATAAATTGATGGAGAGATATGTTTTGAACAATTAAAAAAGATTGAATTGGACCCACCTTGGGTGCCCAAGTTGGCATCTTGGAGTTAACACTTTTGCATGGGAAAATATTTTATAAGGCTAAGTTAAGTGGGCCCATTCTTGGGTGCCAACTTTGAGGAGAAGCTTACAAGATATCTTCATAATCAACATTGAGTTAGGACTTCAGTTTGGGATGCCAAATTGATGGACTTGGTTTGACATTGTTTTTCACAAAAGAACTCTACTTGCACAAGAATGGCATAGATATTTGTGAGGATCTTTACCCTCTTGTAATTTTCAACTCTTTGGAGTTTACAATGTTCATAATTGTTTATTTATTGTAACAAGTTGAATAGAGTTTGATCAGAGTTTACTGTAGGTTGTGAAGAAGAAATGTTGAAGGCAAAAGAAGCATCTCAAGCAAGGATTGATAAAGAATTATTGTAATCTTGTTCTAAGGTTAAATAATACAAGCACTATTGATTCTGGTGGTGGAGTTTTTTCCCGAAAGGGTTTCTCCATGGTATATGTTGTGTCACTTCTATCTTCTATCCTTATTCTTCTACAATCTTCTTTCTATTTCTACAAATGATAAAATGAATCTAACAGATAATCATCTACAAAGAATTTGTAACAAAGAACACTTAATTAGATCTACAATCTCATAGTGTTACAAAGTATTAACCTACATAATTACCTTCATTTTTCAACACCTTCTAATTTATTGAAAAATATATATTTTTTTAATGTAATTACCCAACTCACTTTATAATTCACAAAATATTAAAACAAAATCTTAAATACAAAAAATGAGCATATTTTCATTAAGTATATTACAAATTTAATAAAGCCAAATTTATAATAAAATATTGTCTTTGCATAATTTTGATGGGTGTTTTACTATGATTATGTCAAACAATTCATATGTACTATTTGTAGATGTGCCTCCCTTCAAAGCATTTTGTCAAAATATCATGATAAAAATTTATAGATGTTAATTTTTGAAGCATTAACTTTGAATGGTTGACTACATTGTTAATGTTTTTCCTTACCAATTTTTATACATTTTGCACATATGTCAATAGCAGTGATTGCATCTAGTAACAAAATTATAAATATTTTTCATAAAAATTATATTGCATAAATTATACAAATTTTATTTCAAGGAATTTCAAATAGATAGGAAGAACCATCTTCTTAGAACCAAATCTATATATGCCACATAGCTTGACAAAAATTTTTATTTCATGGCTTTGATTATTCATATTTCAATGCTAGGATTATCTCATTCTTATTTTCCATTATAAACCATAGCAAAAAATAAGGAAAGTGAGTCATGTTGTCCATGCCACAATGAGAAATAAGGAAAAATAGTTCACCTCCTAAATTGAAAGCTTAAGGATTTGACCAATTATTAGGAAATAATGATGAGCAATCGTCTCCCTTGATATCCCAAAACATCTTACATTCTCTATAGGGCATATGAAACTCCACCATTTTGATGTGTTTGTGTGTGTAAGACCTTTCATAAAACCTCTTATGTAGAGTTCCTTCTCAGACATCATTCTTCCTTTTATGAGGCAACTCTTCTTTAAATATAAGTGCCTTTGAGACTAGATTTAATACATTTATGCAATCATTATGTCTATGAGAATATTTTTGAGCTTTCTATTGGTCATGTATATAGAAAGTGTATCAATTTTCTGAGGCTATTACTCAAGACTTCTCTCCTCTCTTCATTGTTGGGATGATGGTTTTTAGCATAGATTATAATTATATCACGTAGTACACCTTATGATCCAACTTGTAATTCATCTTTTGATAATATACATCTTCAATGGATGGGTGGGTAGATCCATAATCTCTTTTTGAACCTTTTTATTCTTAATAAGATATCTTATTAAAAATTCCTTTACATTTTCGTAACAATACATTTAGTGTGACATACATGAATTCATTTAGAACATTTATGGTTCTAACTCTCACAACAAAAATAGAGCAATTCATGTTATAAGAACACAAAATCTTATAAATTCAATTTTGATTATGTTGTGTATATTCCCACATTTTGCATATATGGTCACTAGAGTGTTACAAAAGAAATCCCTTCTATTGCACTTTTTTGAATGTCATTACCCTATTTTAGAGTGTCATTTGGCATAGGCAAAGAGAATATAGGAGTAAGCTATGGATTTTGTCAATACTTCTATAAAGTGCATTTGCTTGCAAGTTTGTTAAAAAAATTAACAATTTTTTTTTTTTGGGTGTATTTTCTGTACTCTTATCACGTTCGATGATGCTTCATTTCTTTCTAACAATCTATCAAAATTTCACATGTCCAGTTTATGCTTATACATTTTAAGACATACATCTACCAGGATAGTCACAGTTACATCATTTGATCATGCTTCATTTCAAAAGCTCACTTTTAAATCTCAAATATATCATTTATGCTTTAATGGATGCCTATATTTATTATTTATTTTTTAAATATAAACACATCCAAATTTTAGAATATATATTAATTTTCACAAATAAAATAATAAAAAATAATATTTAAATATATAATATTTATTAGATTTTCAAAATAAAACTGAAAAATAAAATAAAAATACAATGTAATGGGATAGTCAAATGCAGTAGTACTGCAGCTTAACAAACTGTAATTTTGTTGCTCAATCTATATCTAATAAAAAAAAAATTAAAAAATAGTAAAAAATTTAATTGAAAATTATAATTTATGTTTACGTATATATAATAAATAATATAGTTCTTAAATAAATGAAATGATTAAAAATAATAATATAATTCTTAAATAAATGAAATGATTAAAAAATTAATCTCATTTTTTTTATAAATATAGGGGAGAGGGCCCATTGAGTCGTGCAGCCAACTTTCTCAACATGTAGAATAAATCATTAGAACCTTCATTTTTTTTAAAATGTGGATTTGGTCTCTTATTTATCTAAGCTTCATTCATGCAAATCTTTTGAGAAGTGTATAAAATTTGACTTTTAAAGGGTTCAACCAAAATTTAATCATGGAACCCCAATGGTTGAACAAAAATATCATTTGTTGCTTGTAGAATATGATATTTTTATTTAAATTAAAATTAATATACAACCTAAGTGGACCAAATACTTATTGATAACCATAAATTTTGATATCTCTACCTTTTATATTCAACACATATGGACTAATAGTTGAACACAAAAAATCTATTTGTTGTTATAAAAACAACACATAATTATTTAAAATACAACTTATATTGAAAAAAAATGGACCAATGGTTGAACACTAATTTTTTTGAAATCCTTCACATTTAATGGGAAAATACATGTTATTTATTGTGCTCACCTTTTATATTTGTGATAGGACAAACTATTAATATAAAATTATCCAATGCTTGTGCATTGCTACTCCAATTGTTGTACACATAAGAACAATATTTTTTCACTATGATAACAATACTTGTTTAAATGAGTATCTTATTTTATTAAAATGAACATTTTATTTTTAAATGCTATACTTTATAGTGGAGAGTTGTGATATTTTATTTGAAACAAAAAAATACTTATTTCACTTCTTCATGAATGTATTTATGTTTTTTTCATATAACATTTAGAAGTTCCATGTGTTCAAGTATGGGTCCACTTTTTATCAACATTTGGTTTTTTATTTATTTACATTTGAACTATTTATTTACAATATATAGTATAAATATGTGGTAAGACTAGGTATTATTATCACGATTAAGTGCCTATTAGACTCCCACGACTACTAGGCCCTCTCCCCTATTGACAATTGAAACACATTTGAGACAGTTCAGTGGGAGTTGGTGCCCGGCGAAAAAAGAAAACCACGCTTTATGATTGGATGAAGATTTTATCAGATTTGATGGTGGACGCACATGGCCATTTCTGAAATAATCCGATGGAGTTCTTTGTCATCTGGAGAATCTGATTCTGACGGAGATTTAATATTCCAAACAGCCTGGCAAGAATCCACAGCGGACATTTTTTAGCAGGATTAACATCGTGCCAAATTTGCATCCATAGATATTAAATGCTTTTCAAACAATGTGCCCACTTTTGGCAGATTTTTCAAATATTTCCGGATTCAATGGTGGTGATGACTGATGAGGATTAGCATTAAATACTTTGAAGTTCCACAGACTCCACTCAAGTCCTTATACAATTTGCAATGTTTGCATGTGGTGGATAAAAGTCTGCGTGCAAATGTCTCTTTTTTAATATATTAATACATGTTTGCAGATTATCACATTTGCAATTTGTAACTTTGTATGAAAGTATGCCTTTTTGCTTAATAAAGACATGCTTTAAGCTTTTGTGGAATGTGAGGTGGAATGATGAATGCATTTTACAAGTTTTGTATGACCTCTTCTAAAGTTCTTTCCTATGCCTTAAATATAACTTTAAAGGTCTTTCCTATGCCTTCAATATAACTTTGACAGACTTTGTTCTCGGTTGTGAGTCATGAGATCAAGGGATAAGTTTTAAAAATATGTACACTTAAGGTAGGTCTTCCTCTATTATATTTATCTTCATTCACTACAATATATACTAGTAATCATATCTTGTGGTGTAATGGGTACGCCGAAGACATTAAAGTTGTATTATGTGTTAAATGTATGAATAGATGAGAGTTCAATACTGTAAAAAGGGTTGCTTTCTGAAAAAAATTGAGGTAAAGTTCAATTGAAAAGAGAATTTAAACAACTTTAGAAGTTACGAAAGAAAATGCTTAATATTGGGAGAGCATTTGTCCAAAATTGTCATAAAACACATAACAGATCAAAATATGAGATCATAATCTGAGATTCCATGAGATAACAATATCTTGAGGCATTTTGTCAAATAGTTAATTTCTTGTCTATGCTTCCACTTTTTGCATACATGTCTACCAAGGCGGTTGCAGCGACAACATGTCACAAAATTTTGCTTTCCATAATGTTTTGATGGATACAACTTTAGAAGTCACAAAATAAAATGATTAATATTGATAGAGCATTTGTCCCATTCAAAATTTGAGGGGACTACAAATAGAATATGAACAAAAGGGAAAATTGATGCAAACTATCAAACTTCTTAGAGAATTCCATATCCATTTCTGGGAATTTGCTACTATTCCATCTTCTATGTTAAACAAGAGAGTGGGCAGCCACAATATTACAACTTAGAAAGAAATTACTCCAACAACTCCTTCAAATGCTAATTTTCTCATGCAAATGGGGATGCCTGATATATGAGAACACCACCCTATCTCATCTTGTGAAGCTTATAACAAGAACAAAATTTTATGTGTTGCCTCTATATACTGTCCACATTTGTGCACAATCAAATAGATTTAAATGAATAAATCTAACTACAATAGAAACCGTGACTTGGAAGTAGAGAAATGTACTCTGAACTTACAAAAAGAGTCTATGGCATAATGTAGTTCTAAGTTCCAAGCAAAGCTTGGGGCATATATATTAAAATATTTTGATATGGATGGCTGAAAGAAAACAACTTAAAACCTAAAATACAATTACATGCTTACCCTGGTGATAATCCCATGATGAAGTGTACTAAGATCAAGTACTTCTGCTCAAACATGTAGATTTGTAGCTTGCAATGTGCAAGGTATGTAACATTGCATGCTACTATGCAAAATGTAAAAGTAAGTTTATCAATCCCCTTAGATTGATTTATGAATCATTGAATCCGTTTAGCAACTAGAACAAAGCATTTAAAAGTATTCACTAAAATTATAAATAGAGAGAACTAATGGTTAACCAATATGAATTGGCACTAGAAACTACATCATCAACTCACATAAGTAAAGTGTGATAGATCTACAAAAGTAAGAAGATAATCAATAAGCTCTCAGTAAAATATTCCTAAATAATTGAGGACGCACTTGATTCAGTGTTATATATCAATCTGACAATATGAACACGTCCATCTTTAGAAATTGTTGAGCAGATAAGTTCCAGAAATAATTGTCAATAAACTTACAAAGCCCTAGTAAACTACTAACCCTTCATTGCTAATAAGGCATTAAATGTAGTCTTGGGAATACTTTTAATTCAAAGAATTAAGAACTTATTTCTCACTCTACATGAGTTAATTATTGCCATATTTCCCATCAACCTGAGAAACATTGTTTGGCCCAACTCGTGGATGGCTGCAAATATCATCAAAAAATTTACAGTCAAGATATATTTCTCCTTGCACAAGTAATTCTCACAGCTTATAAGGTATGATACTTAGACTCAGAATTTAGGATCTGTCTTGTTCAAATTGCGTTTTACCTGCTCAAGTTGAGAAATTGATTGTTTTGCATTGATGCCTTGGTGTAGAAGAGAAACTTCCTTAACTACAAAAATGTATCCATCACTACCAAATAACAATATAAGAAATAATGTTAGAATAGAGGAAGAATGATTTGAGATATTATCATTGAAAGAAGAAATGATGAGTCTTCATTACCAATAAGAATTTTTAATCTATTATCAATGACTAAAAATTCCATTAATAGACATAAATTAGGAAAATAAAAGGCATGTCCATGTTAATAAAAACTTATATCTCACAAATCACAGTGTTTAAGAAGTTACAGTTAGTATTATAGATCAAATATTAACATAAAAGTATATAAATTAATTATAATGAATAATGTTTGTTATTAAGAAAACAAGATATAGCGGTTTGATATCTTCTATAACAAAATTGGTATCCAATCAAAGCATGACAATAGGTGTACCAAAAAGCTTGAAGAAATGCCATAAGTTTGAAAAAAGTCATGGTGTACCATTGTGAACAAAAATAGCCCCAATAGCTTTCACTGTCCCTGCTATTCTTGGCAGTAATGCTGCTTTGAAGTTGGGCCTACAACTTTGACATCATGAAAACTAGCATAGCATGAATTTTTGTTAGGTGAAAGAAGCATGTATCATGTAGTTAGAAATGTAGTTATTGGTAGGGAAAGTAATAAGAAATTATTGAAATACTTGTACTATATTACCAGAGGAATGAATTGTCTATTTTCAAGTGGTTGATGTCAAGTGGTTGATGTCAATAGTGTTGATAATTGAGTTTCCTCACTAAGTCTACATGCAACATAAGGGCTTTGTTTCATGCGTGTGTATCTTTCAAATGTTAAAGGGTGGATACGAAGGTAGGAAAGGTGAGTGACCCTTGAAATTTTTGTGAATGTCAAGCCCTATCAGTCAATGTTGTCGTTGTCAATCGTGGCCATTTAAAGTATAAGTCCCTATGATTTGTGGATGGTTAAGGCCCATGCCATTTTTAGTGGAATTTGGCAGTGACCACCATGACTCAATGGGGAAATAGGAACATCTTTGGGATTTTCTAGATCCCAAGTAGGGCGAATGCAATTATTGAATCAAACAACAACAAAGAAGGGGAGTTGGGGTGGTTTTTCGCTATCCTTGTACACAATTTTTTTACTATGCAAAGAGCTCCATTAACAAGGACAATTTTAGTCCATAGATTACATGATAACATAACCTTTTGGTCGACACATAGTAGAATCTTAGATTGGAGTTGCTCATCGTCTAGATTTGAGTTGAAAGAGATCCCTATTTGCTCAACAATGGCTATGCAAATAGGCTGTGCTAGAGACAACAACATGCACTTATTATGGAGTGAGACCTTTTCATTGGTTGCATAAATATGTATGCATGATAAGAAATCAGTTTGTTTTGTAGACGATAGTGTGGAGCTTGACCTTGACATTAGAAGTTACCAATCTACTATAGTAGGTTCAACCTTTCTTCAATTGCACAAGAGATCATGAAATAGAAGTTGAGTGGATCATCTTCGACTTGACGAAATATTTTGTTTAGTGTAAAAACTGTTGTAAAGCTCTGCCATAGTGTCCCCCCATAGGAAGTAGAAGAGTATATAGGAATGTCTTTGACCAGTGGTAGTTGGACGAGGTCTCCAAAGAGTAGGATTGAGCAGCCTCCAAATGGGGTTTGGTTGTGTGTAGGGAAAGCTTCACACAAGGGAGAGTCGATGCGTTCAAGCAACTTTGGACCGATGAAGCTCATTTTGTCAATTAGAATGTAGCGAATGAAGTACATTTTCTCTTGGAAGCTTGCTAGTGTTTGGCCTTGCAAGGGAGCCATCTCCTTAATGCGTATGCAAAGTTCAGAATGAATTGTTGATGCTCCAATATTGAATGTTGCAACACCTGTTGGTGCAAGAAGTAATAGTGATGTTTGACCATTTGGAGAAAAAAATTGAGTGCAAACAAGTCTGATTTGTTCTATAAGGTGTGACTTTCATGTTCTTGTAGTTCCTTGAACTATTATTTTGAATGGTGGCTTAGGATAGGTGTGACAACACTAGGTATAGTGTTTTCTTTTGTTCTAATGAAAGGCTGTGCTGGGAATTTACAATGGGCGGTAGGGATACTTGATATTTGGTACAGTTTGAGTCTACAAAGTTGGATGATGTACTTTTCTCTATTGGATTTATGGAATGACTATCCCAATCATGGTTAAGGTCTATTTAATAGTTACCTAGCATGTAAAGTGCATCGAATTGGAGTGGGTGGCCTAGGTGTACACTTGACAACACTTGCCATTTGAATTGGTTGCATTGATGTGGGGGTTCTGCATTGTTCGATGGAGAGCCTGGGTTTGTATTGGAGGTTATTTCTGGGTGAGTGCGTAACACGTGCCAAGGATGGTAAGTGCATGCCATCCTCTCCTATTGTGCCACAATTTGAGTGTTAGACAAACCAAGGTCAATTACAATGTTACGAAATGGTTTGTAGAGAACCAGTTCAGTCCAACATAAGTCTTGAAAACTTGGGTCATCCTTAGTAGGTATGCTTGTGAAATAGGGGGAGACTTGAACAATAGCTTTAGAGGAACGCTCTTTCCATTGATTTGCTAAATACGATTTTTTTTTAAGCTTCAATTTTGAGTAACATCAATCAATGGCAATGCCTATAGATAAATAGGACATGCCATGCATGCATCAATGTAGTTTGTTTCTACTGAAGTGGATGTGGCTGAGAGTGGAATGCGTTGATATTTTTTTGGTTTACATTTAAAGAAACAAGTGTTCAACTACACAAGCAGAGGGGTAGCTTTAATAAAAGGTGGCAACTTTCTTGAGCACTAATATCATGATTGACTAGGTTGTCTGTAAGCATTTTTCTAAAAGTGATCGGTGTTGGCTTGTTAGGTTCAAAAGTTGTAGAAATATGAGAAAGCATTGCATGATATGTTTCAGATTTGGTTTCTACTTTGGCAGCATATTTTGCTATATATTTTAGCACTACATCTATTGAGAGAACAAGTTGGCAATCTACATTTTCTCACCAAATAGAGAGGATAGTGGGGTTGTGCATATTCAATCACTCATCATTATGAGCAGGGGTGTGCTTTGGTTGGCCACTATCATATGACATGCTTGAACGGTCTTGCATGGTCCAAGGGGCTTTATGGAAACATTCAACTATACCTCCTTTTCTTTGCAAACATGTTTGCAAGGTACAACATGTATGGCGCTGAACACAGTTGAGTAATTCACTATAGTCATTTGAAGGGTTAGATGACATAATCATTCTTGTGTCCATTAAGCAAGGGTTTTCTAAGGTAGACTGTGGAACTCTTTCATTTGAGGTTTGGTGGGGACTTGGGTTCCAAGCAAAGACACATTTTTCAATGTAGTTGATTGCATTTTGTACTAATGCAAGATTATTCCATTGTAGTTTGGCAATATCAAGTGCATCTTTGAGCCATAGGAAACCATGGACATGCGCAGAACCATGGTGATGCCACTTGTACCTGCACATAATAGATGTTATTAAGTGATTGATGTATGAAACAAGTAGATATAATTGATGTGGGATATGTTTACCTGTACTAGTAGTCATTTGTGCAAAGAGTATTTTCCAAAACCTCTTCACGAAATGTTGTAAATATGTGATGCACATAAAGTGTAGAGTGGTATGGGTTGTTCACTATATTTTGGATCCTCCACTGTGCAATAGTAGTAGGATTTGTTGGTGTGGTAGATGGCATGAAATTGTGTAAGTCTAGCCATTTAGTATCTACTGCACTGAGGGTGAAGAATAGAGTCAGGCAACCAACTTGAATAACCATGTCAGATAGCTCCCCCCCTACGGTGATTCCAAAATGGGTGGGTTCCACAAATTTTTGACCCAAACCGCATTACTTGGTCTGCAAGATGTTCATTAGGGACATCCTTAAGTCTTTGGCGCAGTCCAAGAATTATTGTTGGCAGTCTACTTTCCAAGTTTTTTTGAACAAATACAGAAGTTGTGGCCTAGCTATAGTGACACATAAGAATAATCAGTATGAAGTATCTAAACCATGGGTACTGGCCAAACCTATTGTCATGGTATCTAAGTAGATGTAGAGAATATTCATGCAACTTGACCTCTTTCATAATTTTTTGATTGAATGCAGCTTTCCCATTTGGAAACAATGTTGGGAATGCCATAACAAACAATCCTTTAGTGTTTTATTCATTGATGGACATAAGAGAAATTGGTGGCCAATCAATAGTAGGAGTCGGGCGTCCTTCCCCTAATTGTAACAAGGCTCACAATTCTTGCACTTTTGTACATGCAGGGGGAAAGTTTTCCACAAATGATGTTGTTGCTTTCATAGTCTCTTGCAATTGTTCTTCAGTTGCATTATCCGTCTCCATTGAACTTACATTAGGGGGGTCTAAAATTGAGGTTGTTGCATTTAGAAGGTCAGAGATGTTAGTGGACGCATC